>JAHZNI010000569.1:0-19661 GCA_027744415.1 Seira ritae
ATTTCTAAAGCAGGGTGGTTGAAGTACAAAGTTTATTGCTGGTTCCGTATGTAAATATTATTTCTGTGAATGACAACTTGTTTGCATTCTGTATTTTCAAACCTCATTTAAAATTTATTAGACTTAATAGTGTTAATAGATGAGGCTGTCTCATCGAAATTGAAATAAGAAAGGCATAAGTACAAATCTTTGGTCGTGTTGTGCTCCAGATTGAATCATTTTGCGCTGCTTTGAGTTCAGGTATTTTTTACTCTAAAAAAACCTCGGCATTCACGGAAATAGGGGTTCGGAGAAGATGGAAATGCGAGTTAAACAAATAGTTTTAATTGCTCCATTAGGGAGTAGGCACATTTATTTATGGGATACGATGCGTTACGACGCAATTTATATTGCGCTGATGTAATTTTGTAACTCATTACATGAAATATTTGAAATACATAGACCTTGAGCGAGCAACAAAAACATTTCAAACGAAGTCCTTATTGTCCTTTTTTCGCAAAATATTATTTCATGTGATCAATTTCTACAGAACCCATTTATAATATCACGGTAGGATTCTGGTGTTGACAGAATCCCTATTTTTATTACCTTCCTTTGTAATTTTCCTGCATCTGTCTGTGAAAGTATGAGTAATGAGTACCATGAACCATGAAAATTACATGTACCAAAGTCCATCCGAACACCGAGTTTCACCGATCCTCTTCATTTATTTACAAGTAGTATGTAATAGTGTAGTAGAGTAGATGTGTTAGTTTTTTCTTGGCCAGAGGCGAAATGTAATCTTCTTACCTAAACTCTGATGGGAAACGAGAACCAGAAGCCAGGCGAAATGTGATGTGATCCAGAGTAGAAAAATACCTTTGCTTCGCAGAGTTTTAGTTATAAAACACGTACAAAAGTGAAAATATAATAATTCCGTCTGGAGATTGATTGCTTTGCTTTATGGCTATGGAGTGGATTACTTTTAATGGTATCGTCTGGAGAAAGGACGGAGCATGAATCAATTACGTGATCATTACAAAAGAAAGGACTACCTACATACCATTTCGTTTCAAATCTATACCAAAGAAAGGCTTTTTTACATGCTGGAATGGAAAGCTATTTTTTCCAGAAAGGCTTTTTGACTGGGCTCCCCTTGGTGTTCTATTATTATTAGGTTTCGCGTACCTTAATCGAATTTCTTAGAATCTGAGGTCGATTAAAGTTACCGTCTTCCATGTTAATAGACCTAAAGCTAGGTCGAATCTTTGTGATTTAAAAATAGATTTACATAAAAGAAAAGAGACCTTCGGTTAAGTCAAGGTATCGACGGATAAATTTTAATACCATATATCCAATCGCTTTGATATTAGCATATGTGACGGAAGGTTATGAAATGATACATCCGCTGTAATCGTCAGCCTTCTTCGAACTTAAGACTTGAGAGGCAATAATAGAATTCGCTGTATAAATATTTATTAAAGTCACGCTTCCTCCGAATCCATGAATGCATAATAAGCGCATAAATTCTAAAATTGGGTCCATGTCGAGTTTGGCAAAAGGAGATTACGCTACAGCTATATGTACATAGGAAAAGTAAAAGTTTCTTCGTAATACCTACCTGCCTTACGTAAAACAAAATGCTACAAGGTTTGAACAATGACTGTAAAGTAATGAATACTAATTTGTTGTTTCTTTACATCTTTATAGATCTGCTTCCACAAGAGCGGAGGACGTCCATCATACATTAGATCTATTATCTTATTGTTAGCACTTTGTGCATCCCTCGAAGTGAAATTAAATGACTGAAAAACCTCCCACCTTCCTACGCATTACTATGTAGCTATAGTTTGTCAGCAGTCTAAAAGACAAGATCCAGATACATTTTTGACGAGACAATACAGATTGTGTTTTATGATAGCTTCGGTGAAAAAGAAAGTGCAATTCAGTTATTTTAAAGTGAAAAATAGTTGCGGTTTTATTGCTTTTCAATATATCGTGAGTGATCGACTCTCAAAGAAGTTATAGTCGTTTTTTTTCTTGTACTACTGGATACCTGTCAGAAAGCATTCAGAATGTCTGGAGGGCCTTACAACTATTCCTATATTTTTAAGTATATTATTATAGGGTAAGTGATACCATTAAAAATACATAGTATACTGCAATAACATAACAATAAGAACATGCATGACATATGGATTGATTTGATATTGATCTATTGAAAATGTGGTGATATAGGGACATGGGAGTGGGGAAATCATGTCTTCTGCATCAGTTCACAGAGAAGAAATGTAAGTCGGAAGAACAAAAATGCTTGTTGAATCTGGGTATGATTGAAACGTGATTACTTATGTCATGTCTATTACGTAGTTATGGCGGATTGTCCTCACACCATTGGAGTGGAGTTTGGAACCCGGATTATTGAAGTCTGTGGACAAAAGATCAAGCTTCAAATCTGGGTATGTTATAGATATGTGACGATTTCATTCACATTTTAATTAACACTTGCATTTCAAGGATTGTCACATGAAAGTCTTCATTTCATACAAGTCCGTAGTGTTTGTTACAAATTATAAATATTGATGCATAAAATTAAATATTATTTGTGAAGTTTTTAAAGCAAAAGCCATTCCTGCTAATGTCATTTTGAAATTGAAATGTTACAGGATACAGCTGGACAGGAGAGGTTCCGTGCTGTTACTCGGTATGTCTTACAAAAGATCTATGTTCATTGGAAAAAAAGATTTCCAGAACCAAAAAGATTGATGAATATTTTGCACATTTCAATTTCAAATCATTGATTATAAATTTTCTATTATACAGATCGTACTACAGAGGAGCAGCTGGAGCCCTCATTATTTATGACATTACCAGACGCAGTACATACAATCACCTTTCCAGTTGGCTAACTGATGCCCGTAATCTTACAAATCCAAACACTGTAAGTCTTATTTTCCCCCAACAATTTAGAAACTTTTAATTCGTGTCCGTGTTTAAATAGATTTCGGTTAACATTTCTCTATTTCCTTTTTTGCCTACATACATGCCTTGACATTGACAAGATGACAGTTTGATGATTGAAATGTTTCGAATTTTTACAGAGGCGAGAATGTAGAAGAAGCATTTTTAGAAACCGCCAAAAAGATTTATGAAAGCATCCAAGATGGAAGTCTCGATCTTAACGCAGCGGAATCTGGAGTTCAAAAGAAACCTAACACGAATGGCGCACGCCCTCTCAGTTCAGGAAGCGATGAAGGAAGAAACCCTTCTTCATGTTCCTGTTAATCATGAAACCCCTCTTATTAGGGCAAACCATGAAACTACGGTTTTAACTCGCAGTCCGCTAGTCGGAAATCCAGTTTATTGATGGACGCAAAAAATTGTACGTATGGAAATATTCAGCGTGAACGAAGACATCACACCCTCCCATTCAATCAGAGTTCTAAAAATTGTGCCCTATTTTGCGTATTTTCGCGAAATCAGGAGTTCTATTTAAGAAATCCGGCATTTAACAGAAAAATTTAAATATGACATTCATGCAAGAAAATTTTTAGATGTAATGTGAATGCGTCTACCGTTTTAAATTCCGGCAACATGAAACTGTGAAAGTGCAAGAAAATCAAGTTATTATAAACCAAACACTGATTTAAATATTCCTAAATACTTGTAATTAAATTACAAACGTAGGCTCGTCTAGGTGCAAACTGAAATAGTGATTTTTCTTTATAGATTTTTTTTCAATTCCGCTGAAAATAGTTTTAATGTTGCGTGATGATTGAATTTATTATCATATTTACGAAGAAAACCTTAATACAGTGCTTATAGTTCCGCATGTACTATATTCTAGTGTCGTTGAATAAGTCGGGAAATTAAGATTTTACGGAATGTATATTTAAATTTAATTACGTCTTAAATTAAAAATATAATATTGTAGCAAGTATGTTATCTGCAACTGTAAATATATATGTAATTAGATCTACACAAAAAATTTGATCAGCAAAAAATCATTTTTCAATGGAGAAAAATGTAACATATTTTTCATCGAATTGGCTTTTGTAACTGGAAAATGTCTCTGTAATCTGTACACGTCTGAAGCTGTAAACTTAAATATAACCGAGTACCACGTTAGTTAATTACGTAACACTGTTTACATATATTATGTAATTGCAGAATAATTATTGGTTTCACGGATTATAAGACGACTCAACATTGTAATTTGAATATTTTAAAAAACAAATGTGTATGCGGAAAAAAATGAACATAGACGTTAAATTGAAAGAAAAAATATAACAAAATCTGCATTGCGATTGAAAGTTTGAATGTGGGATACAGTTCGGCATTTAATGGAGGTTTGTGGAGGGAATGAATGTTACTCAATAAACTCTTATTTAAATATACTACACGTTTTTTGATGGATGCATTTCATTTCTCACTGAATAAGATCAATTCTTCTATTCTTGATTGTAGGATACATATGCATTTTATAACGCGACGTAGTTAGCCTGTTGATGAAATCGAAGAAATCGTTTCAATTTTCAATTACTATTTCAATTTGGTCAGATATGAGGGCAAGCGAAAATGGTTAGATTGCCAGATAAAAGGAAAGCATTATATTGTAGGTAATTAATCAATTCATCGTATTTAAATGATGATTTTCGTTCTGTTCTAAGTAAGTACTTAATTAATATATTTTCAAATGTAAATCAACTTTCAGGAATACTTGATTTTAGTCGTCATTTAAAGATTTACTTTATTAGAAAACCTCTGAATCAGTTGATATATGAAGCAATTTTAAAAAGCCATAAGCCATACAATTTCGATACTTCGCTGTATGCAAGTACATTGATATCCATATTAAAATACCTCAAAGCTCTGAATTTCATTTTGAAGTGAAAGCACGAAATCCTAGCAAGGCAAGCAAAACGGACCAAAAATGGGAACATATTTACCTAATTCACTTCAAAGAGACAAGTTCTATTTCCTGCCACAGTAATCAGTCAAGATGAGACATAAACTGGAGTAAGCAATGCATATGTATTTGTCCATGCAGTTATTTCCCAAAGTGAGAAACTTTAAGCATACTGTCAAATGATGAATTCAAAAACAGTTTACATTAAATACATCCGCATAACATTGAACATGGCATGGGCACAACAAAGACTTCTTAGCATGCGTCAGTCAGCAGCATAAAAACAAATAAATACTCTTGTTTTCGTACACGTACCTTCAAAGGAACTTGTACCCTAAATACGTGGCACGCGTGATACTTGCTCATAAATTTTACTTTTACTTTAGAAATCATTGCTAAAGCGCCAATTTCTTCGAAATAATGCCCGTAAGCAGTAATTTTCCACATTATTGAAAGAAAATTTGCCAGTAAGTGGATTCATAACCTTAATGATGCGTATAGACATAGCTCATGCTAAAATGCTAAACATGAAGGAACCAAATAAAACATCATTATTACTATTACTTATTTCAGTCGTTCATATCGTTTGAAACCTCAGTAATATAGCAAGGATGTTACAGGCTGAGTTAAGATAATTTTACTACTGATCTTCAGAAAAACAGAGACAGGTTTAAAACTCGTTTTAATAAGGGGTAGCAAGAGCAAAAGCACGTTTGCCGTTTCGCCCTTGACTTTGACTTGACTCACTTGCAGTAATCATCATCGTAATAAAATGTGAGAACTGTGACAAAGTTGTAGGGAAAAAATTCAAGTCCATCAAATTCTATGAAGTCGATAAGCAGTCGATACATACATGTGTGTGCAGTTTTACTATAGCAGTAGCAGCGTCAGTCCCTTAACAAACAAAAAAGTTCTAACACTTTTCATGTTCGTACTTATCATTAAAATCTGTAATCATTCAGTCATTTTCAAAGACAATAATCCCAATTTTCAAGACAGCCATCCAAACCTCAAACCTCCTCCAAGTATCGAAAGTGACCCGAAAACCAATATTTCTATAAATCACGAATCATGTAAAAGACTCCTTAATTCAGATGATTACAATGATTTTTGCACTCTTTTATGAGCTTTGTTTTTCAACTAATGAACAGGTTATGTTGTATGGGTTTTGTAGGGAACGCAATTGCCAAGTTTAAGGTCTGCGCGGTTGGTTTGTTTGGCTTTGATTTCGGCAAAAAATGAAAGAGCGCCGCGTGTCTAATGCTCTGAATCATATAATATTTTTTGCTTTTACTTGGTCAAAAAAATTGGAGGAAGTTGTTTTTTCCCAAGATTCTAGCAGTAATCTTGTCTCGAGAATAATGTGAATCAGCGCCCGAGGGTAAACTAAGAAAATCATTTTGGTTTCAGTAAAGTAGCTTCAAAAGGGAAAACGCCGTAGCATCCTGTCCCATTCTGACTTTTGAACTTTTTTTGTTAATTATTTGTTATCTAGGTCTTCCTAAGCCGTTTACTTAAATCATCGTTTGATATCACATGCATATCGGACGGAGAACGCAAGAATACGTACGTCATGTTCGTTAGCCAGATTTGAATCGGCATGTCTTGTCATGTCCTGTACAAATGTCCACAAGACCAAATAAATCGTGGGATTATATGACGATCACGTCTATCATAGCATCTCATAGCACAAAAGGCTTAGAAATAGTGATGAAACTGCTTGAAGTGATAGGAACTTTATAAACCCTTTTATTTAATCTACATAGCTCCCAAGCGTTGCAATTTTTGCTACCTGATTTTAAAACAGGCTTTTCTCTGCATCATTTTTCCTTGATTTCCTGTTTTCCTTCACTGACTGAGCTGAACGCATGAGTGAGACTGAGCAGCTTGTCTTCCTCTTAGATTCGCAAAATAAAAGTAAGAACATAATCATTACAATGTTTGACATCATGATTTTTGCCGATGCATTTTTAGTCGTCGTTGAGAGGGGAAGGTGCATTTAAATTCATTCAATGAATATAGTTTTTTCTTAGAGATAGTAACGATGCTCATTGATATTGGTATGTAGGGTAGTGGACTGCATATCTTTTTTTAAACAACAATCGACTTCGCATACACACATATCAGGTACTGTTTGATAATGAAGTTTTTAAAGCAATAAATCGAGTTTTGCTTTTTAGCGATAATGCATGCGATGAAAAACGGTCAGTATTCATTTATGCGTATATCACATCAGAAGAAGACGTGCCTCGTCTACTCCGCTTCACTTCTTCTTCTTCTTTAGTTTTGTATTTATTTATTTGTAATTAATAATAAAAATATCATTAAATAACCGCAGCTCTTTCTCTAACATTTAAATAATGAGATAGTAAAATTAATTCCAGTTTTTAATTTAATATTTAAAAAAGTGTTTATCTCGCAAAAAAGTGACCCCGTTAAATATCATACAACAGCCATGAGGCTGTTCAAGTGTTTTGTGTTCAGAGAACTGCCATTGAAGCCAAAATATGGAACAGTTTTTCAAAGTGTTATTCTCATGATCAGTTTTTTTCTCATAGCGGATACGAATGCATCCTCATCTCCAGGTACAGAATTATAAATATTCTTTGACGCTAAAAGCCTTTCCTGAAATTCAATTTGACGATATTCCCTAAAAATGCAGATACCCGTGAAAGCCACTTGTTAGCAACTCGACGGTCCGGCGAGCAGAAAGAAAAAAGTCAAGTCCAAGTGAGCCCCAGAGCCGCACGTTCCCATTCCCTTGTTGACAGGAAGAGGAGTGAACGTATTGAAAAGCAAGTCTTTCGCTTAGAATTGCTACGCCAAATTAAAGCCATAGATCATATGAAATGCTTCCCCAAAGTCCTCTGCGGTCTCAGTGTGGATTCCGACAAGTCGTTTGGAATCAACAAGAGTAATTTTGTGAGAAGCTATTTGGAACTGATGCGTAACATAAAGAGGTAAGTTGAGTTCAGCGACTACTCATTTTTCATAGAGATTTTAGGGTAGAAAAACTTTTTCTTTTGGGATATTTTTTCCTCAATTACTCCGTGTCTTGCATTGCCATTGGCCTTTTGACAGGAAATTTCCTATAATAAATTATAGCATTTCGATACCACCCTGGCCCATGGCCAGGCTAGAACCTTCCCTTTTTCTTATGTAAATTATATTATGAAGATCTCAAGTTATAAAGCCTTATCTGCAAAGTCTGCAAAATTAATTTGAATAATTTATTGGTCTTCAATATATCATGTTCAAATTGAAATACTTTCCCTTCACTTTCCCAAGAGACGCATAAAAAATTCGCTGTGTGGGATTGACAATTTAGGAAAAGCTGCCGACATTCAATTGCAGGCGCCTGCTAATGATGAAGTGTCGACATGAGTTGTACAGCGTTAGCAACCTACTTGCTCATCCTGATTTTTTATGGTTTGATTGTTTTTGTGATTTGTCGATAAGTATCAATTTCCTCTTGACGTGTACATGCTGCAATTCAATATCTGTACACAAAAAAGAAACCCTCTTTACATCGTCTACTATGATGTGATTTCACTAAAAATAGGTATACTAAGCCCAGCCGTATCAATTGAAAACTTGAAACCATAAGTCAACTTTCAAGAATGTGTAATTATTATCATTTTTATTTTATTGGTAAGGATTGATTTTTGAATCACGAATTCACAAAACTTATCAACTTTCATCGAGCAATATTAACAATAAATTATTTTAATCAGGCAATGTCAATGCTTTTCATTAGGCAAAAGGGATCCGATTACTCATTAAGTTTTCAAAGAAGGAACAGGTTATTTTGGGTGTATTCTGTAAAGAAATGCATCCGACAGAGCGTCGTCCCCTACGCCCTCTAAAAATTTTGCATACTTTATTTCATGAGAATATAAACTCGTTTGCAGAGCTTGAAAGCAAAAAAATGTGTTTTGTTTTGTGCTGAAATGATATTTAGCATAATCGCCATTCGTGTCGATTTCGATTTCGCAACAATATTTTGAAAAATGAATTTTCTACTACGTAGGCCAGGGCCGGTGCTGGGAGGAGGGTTCGCCGATGATAGACTTCGGCCAGAAGAAGAAATAGAGAAGGAGCTCATCTGGCCCTTCTCTCCTCATAATCCTGACAGAAAGCATCACTCTTCCTTTGAGCGTATCAGCTCTGCTGCAATGTCTGCTTCCGTGGAGCTTGCCGACTCTCCGGAGTATTTATCAAGGAGGCTTGGAGTAGATTCGAGGAACATAGATGGATCCATGTCCATGGAGAAGATTGACCGAATGGGAGTGGTGGCGGATAGCGTTGAATCAAAAGAGGAAGAAAAATCACCACCGGTGGTGTCGGCTACAATGGACCGGATGGAAAATTCAAAGATACCTGGAGAGAAAAAGAATAAAAAGAATGCGAATAAATCGCTGACGGCAAAGATCACATCATATTTCACCTCGTGGCTCCCCGAACTCCCTACTTTCACGTGGGGTAAAAGCGAACGGTCAAGCGAGACTGGTACGGAGAATGAAAAGTGGGCTGGAAGAAATATTGATGATTTGAGACCGTCCCCAGAACTCCTGTCGAATCTTGAAGACATCGTAGATTACTTGATGACAGCACCAGCCCCTGAGAAAAAATCTACCACTCAAGAGGAAAGGAAAGGAAGGGCTGATGATGGAGCAGCAGATGGAACTGTCAGCAGGGATGACTTTGATGATGGACATGTACATGTATGCGCTTTTTCAAAACTCATTAAACGTGCTGCTTGTGATTAATTATGCTAAATTCAATTTATTTTTGCTAGGATCACGACACCGACATCTACCATACTGCCGTGAATATAGGGAAGAGACTGAAAGACCCCAAGCAATGTGACTACATTTATAATGGATGTCCGCTCGAGTATGATAGAATCCTTGATATGATTAGCTCTCTGAAAACTGAAATTCAGCCGCTTGAGGACACGGCAGAAATTGTTTCTCAAGAACTCGGTCTAGGCGTAGACATTCCGATGCAGTCGACGACAACAACAACAACGACCACAACCACAACCAAAAAGCCCCAGAGAAAGAAACCACGGCCTTCAACAAAGATTATGCACGTTCTACCTAACGGAGAGAAAGTAGAGATCAACTTTAGACTTGGCGGAAGTGAGGTAAGGTAAATATAAAGCAATAAAAGATTGAGAGTGATTCGAGATTTAGAAAGCCTTATGGATGCGTTAATATTTTGGGGCTACTTATTCTATACATTTTTAATGATGAAGGATTCGGAAGAGTCCTCCTCGTCGGCACAAAGGGACTACATCGGTAAGAAGGAGAATTTTGAAGATGAACCCTCGTCAGAAAAGAATAAGAGTTCAGACGAAGTAGTAGTCGTAGATTTGGGGCAACGTGGAGCTCCCACTTCCACGGAAGAAGTAATTAGTTCCGAGAAAAAAGTACTGACGAACAGGAAGGGGTCGCCGGTAGACGCCGCTATAATTAAAAACAAACTTTCCTCATCAGCGAAGAAGAAATTGGGTTTTCACCCTCCTAAAAAGACTACGGCTTCTGAAGACACTCAAGAAAAGAGTGATGAATCCTACCTCGTGGAGCGAGCAGAGCCTCATGAGATTATCCCTTCACATCAGCATAATAATCTAAGACAGAATCCAACACTAAAGTTGAGCGGTTTAACCCTAACTACCAATAATAATGAAGACCAGCCTCTCGAAATATCACCATCATATGTCATCATTAAGCACCAGCCTTTATCAGTCCATACAACCAGTGTACTCTCTCCCGATAACCTCCAGCAATCACAACAACATCCTGGCCTCCTTGCCCACGAGAAACTTCAGACATTCCAATTAGTCCAGAATGGCCAGAAACTCGATGCGGATCAGATTACAGATCAGCTCAAAAATTACATCAGGCAAAGTGGTGGGATTATTCCAAAATTATCGCTTCACTCTTCCGGTTTAATAACAACGGATACCTCAGACTCGCTTCCCTACGGAAGTTATTCCATCGATCAGCAAAACATACATCCTCCCAACTCGAATCCCTACGCAGGGTTCAAGTTTGAGCCTTCAGCTTTGGCAAGTGCACTGAACAAACTCGCTTCTTCCACTCAAGCTCCTTCTTCCACACAGCAGCCTCAACAACTACAACAACAACCTCTATCAATCGCACATTTGCCCTATGCCGCGTACTACAGCCTTTACAACAATGGCCCAGAAATGGTAGGCTCAGTTCCAGGCCGACTGGATTCTTTAATCAAACCTAAAACAACAACGACTACGACGAGCACTACGACAAGTACGACATCAACTACTACAGAGAAGATAATATTGCCTGGTATGCAAGAAACATTAACTTTGGATACTGATGAGATCACGGAGGACACGATGAAAAAACTGGAGTCTGATAACTCCGTTCCAGGTTGGATTTCAAAGACTTCCGATCAAACATCTGCCGAGAGTAAAGAGAGTGAAAGTGAGGAAGATGACGAGAAGGCAATCCTCGAGAATCTCAATAAAACTCTCATGAAAGACAATAACAAGGCATCAAAGATTAAATATAAAAATCCAGAGAAAAGGAGGACGCGAGTGAAAGCAAACTCTTCGCGAGTGAGAGCCTCACTCAATAGGGACAAGAAAAACAAAGATGGCAAGAGGAAAGGAAGTAGCAGCACTCGATACACAAGTGGAAGTGAGGAAACGTCCGCGGAGCGTGTCGTAATTAAACATGCTGGTCCCTACGTTTATAAAAGTCCGTTGAAGGGACCGGGTCCCCATGGTGGGGCATTCCCATACCCCATGCATGGCATGCAACCAAGCGTGTTTCCTGGAATGCCTTTCTGGAGAATGTAATTAAAAATGCCTGTGACACCTCACGCACGAACCATGTTATGTAGATTAAAAAATGCAAATAATTTTAAGCTACATATCACATAGGTCCTTTATACTGTAATTGCTTGTTTGGTCTTGAAATGCCTGCTGACGACAAGATAACGATTTTTACTTTACTTTACAGCAAGTTTACTTTACAATTTAATTTTTCGGTGGTATTTATAATTTCTATTATGTGCGGAAATAGTTAATGTAAATAATCTAGGTGGTTATATTTTTGGTAGCGATCTCTAAAAAAACTTTTCAACAAATCTTTATTGCTGATGAGTTAGCTGGGACCTGATGTTAAAAATTCATTGAAATAAAAAGGATCTTACAGATCCGTAATAAGAATTTCGTTTACTAAAATCTGTGATTAAAATGTTAAATGTTGCGAACATTGCATTTGTTGAAAATAATATATTATGCTATGTTGATGTTTTCTCAACATTTTGTCGTATTTATTTTCTGCACAGATAGAATACATAAATACAAATATATGCACATTTATTTGGGACTGTGTAGCTGTCGACCCACGTTTATGTTAATTTATATGTGAAGTCATTGCTCTATAATAAATCTGAATTTATACCGCAACTTTAATGAGCATCGATTGGTATTTATTGCAGGTAAACTTAAAATTTGCTCAAATTACTTCTTAGTCTCATTATTAAATATTTTAAGCACTTTCAGTGCTTTATAGTATGTACTTAAGGTTTTTTGTAGAATGCTTTGCGTACGCGAAGTACTTCCCAAAATCTCCTGGTCCTTTGGAATTTGGAATGGTCCTCGAGCCAGATTTGCATCCATATTTTGGCATGCATGTATGTAGTTTCCTCCGTCCTCGAATTATGACTTACTTTAAGTATGTTTGTTACTTGGTGGAAAGTAAAAAAGCTTTTTAGTAGGACGCTCAAGCCAACAGCCTTAGCTCAAGCAATCATATTTTTTGCGCACATGTTAGGAAACTGGACCCCTTTCAATAAGAGCTCATTGATGCTCTGGGAAATAATAAATGCATATTATTTAAATTGTTTTTAACGGAGGAAGAGTTACATACATCGTTTCAAACTTGAACATGAATTGTATGCATGTCATACCTTAAGATCTGAAATGCACGCTTCTAAACAATACAAAAGAATGTACCATCCCGCACAGAAACCAGCTACCTCAAATGATATAAAGATGAGAATGAGAAACCAGACGATGGACATCAGCGGATTTGAGCAAGCCATTTTGATTGCTGTTAGATCAGAATCCTTGAACGTGTTTGTTGATGGCGTAGAAATACATTCAATGCAAAATTAATTAAATAAGACAAAAATTAAAAAGAGATTAATATTACTAACGTACGGGACGAGACAGAAACAAGCTTTTTTACGAGGCGGAACAGGCACTCCAGTTGTTATCAAGAGAGAAGATTCGGAGATGAATGCTGTTTTTCAGTCTTTGAGTCTTGACCCCCTCCCTGTTAAAAAAAACCCGGAATTTAAAACACTGGAAAGTGAAATTAAGAAACTAAAACGCTGAAACAACAATAACTTGCATCTTATTTTTCAGTTGAAATATGACATCCTCGGATGACTTAGTAGGTAGGGTAATATTTCTGACACGCCGAATGAATGGGCTGGAATAATGAAAGCGAAACGATTAAATTACATATATATTCTTCTTGCCTCTTGCATGTAGTATAGAAGAGGTCAACTTACGTTTCTGGACTGCTATTAAATTAAAAAACTCTCTTCTATCTTTTAAGTGTAATTGGAGCGGGTGCGATGCCGGTGATAATCATGAAAAGAAGATCACGTAAACAGGCACGCATTTACTCCGAGAAAATATGAAAGTGAATGCTGTGATTGTATGGGTGGATCTTGGATCTGTATGATTTATTATGGACCATTGCGGCAAAAGCGATTTTAATTTTACAAGCTGCTTTGTTGTCTGAGAAATGACGCGCAGGAGACAAAGGGATGGAAGTGAGGAAGCTTCTGCAGAGATACTGAGAGAGTGCGGATTTAAAAAATAACGTGCTGCCCGTGTCCAATAATACACCTTGAAGACATCTGTACCTTGAAGACAAAACTCGGTTGAATGGGCGAAGGTTCCATTGTTGGACATTTCAGTTAGCTTCATTTTCCGGGGTGAAACGAAAATCATTGGACTAAACTTGATTAAAATGCGTTTTAAATTATTCATCATACAATATATCTACTGAGCCTTTGGTACTTGGTCTAATTGACAATATGTTTTATTATGGTTTTATTAAACAAAGTAGAATTTGCATGAATTAATTAGTTGTTACATTAAGGCACTTAAATTGCTTCATCTTTCATAGTGAAAAGTGTTCTTGCTTAGAAGGTTCTTTGTACCGATATTTTTGCAAGAAATATCCTTGAGTTGACAAGAGTAAATAATATACTTGTTATGTTCTTATTTTGTTAAAAGTTTGAAAGGATTTTTTAAAAGGAAGCTCCTGACAGCATATTTTTTGCACACATGTGAGGAAACTGGACCCCTTTCAAGATGATTTCATTTATGTCCTGAAAAATATAAAAGTTTAATGGAAGCGTTCATCAACCTCTATTTAAAAAAAACTTTAAATTTGATACTCTGAATAATTCACATTTTTCATACCTTAAGATCTGGAACACAAGCCTCTATACAATATAAGAGAATGTAAATTCCAGCGCACACTCCAGCCACCCAAAATGATAGGAATATGAGGATGAGGAGCCAGACTACTGACATAACTGGATTTGAACTCGCCATTTTGATTGCCTTCAATTGGTCAGTATTCTTCAAGTATTATCTGGTCAGCTTTTTCCTGACGGTAAATATGTCAAAGATGTACGTGGTATTTCGTCTGAAAAAATCACATCAATTCAACAAAAACACTTTAACTTGAACCTCATCCAGGCTTAACGTGTTATGAAAACCTTTACACACAAACCATTATCGGTAATGAGCAGAGAAAAATATTGAATTTAAACCTCTTTTTGTATTGTACTGATGAGTTTCTTGTCAACTGAAACAGAACTACATTATTTTTCCGCAAAAAACAAGAAGCTAAAAATAAATCTGGAATGTTGCAGAGTTGCAGTCTAGCTTCACTTTAGCATATTTTAAACTGTTATGTAAAGTCTAAAATGCATATAAAAAGTAAAAAAAAGTCAAAGATGCAAACAAAATCAGAAAAAGTCAATAATGTATTACTTGCAGATGAGCACATAGACAAAAGGAGGCTTTGTGTTTTGCCAGGAGGAACACCCAGCTCTTTTAAAGTTGAGATCAATCAAAAATGAAAGATGCTTTCCACTTGTGACCTCTTCCCTTTCCATATGAACAAATCTAGCGCTTCATAACATTAACGCAATTTAAAAACTAAAATGCTAGAATAACTTACATAACTTTCCAACTGATATGCTATCTACTTCTGGTATGTTTATTTTTCATGACGGTGATAGTGTTGATGATGCTACCATTATAAGATTGCTTGTCCCACAACTGAACACAAACTACTGACTGACTGGACTGGAGTAAGGAAAATGAAACTGTTCTCGACAACGCTTATTATGCAACAGTTTATGGTCACAAGAATGCAATCCAATCCAACCAAAACCAAATGCTGATACACCCAGCTCTTTTAAAGTTGAGATCAATCAAAAATGAAAGATGCTTTCCACTTGTGACCTCTTCCCTTTCCACATGAACGAATCTAGCGCTTCAAAACATTAATACAATTTAAAAACTAGAATTCAAGAATAACTTACATAACTTTCCAACTGATATGCTATCTACTTCTGGTATGTTTATTTTTCATGACGGTGATAGTGTTAATGATTCTACCATTATAGGACTGCTTGTCCCACAAACAACTGAACACAAACTACTGACTGACTGGACTGGAGTAAAGAAAATGAAACTGTTCTCGACAACGCTTATTATGCAACAGTTTATGGTCACAAGAATGCAATCCAATCCAACCAAAACCAAATGCTGATGAAGAGATTATCTGTTACGTAGCTGTACTGCTATAAAAGTCCCATGAGTTACTGAAGACGATGCGGTAGTAATAATGATAAAATGGCTATGCAGAAGAGGCACGCATTTACTTTACTGCATAACTTGTCCGTGAATGCGAATGCATGCTGTGTGGGTGCGACACACCTTGCCTTGTAGAAAACAATTTTTAAAACTGTTTGTTGCCTCAGGACTCAGGAATGACTTTCGAAGAGCATTTTAAATTTTAAAAACTTGTCTTGCCTTCCTTCTCGTTCTAAAAAAACAATTTTTAAAACTGTTTGTTGCCTCAGGACTCAGGAATGACTTTCGAAGAGCATTTTAAATTTTAAAAACTTGTCTTGCCTTCCTTCTCGTTCTAACCTGGTTCTATCTAACCTACCTATTAGGTATGCACTATGCACACATTTCGAATGTAAAAAATACATTATGATAACTTATGATGATATGATACATACTTCATATGCCTTCTTATATTCAGTGCGATGACCAGGCTTGTCGCTGTCGGGGCGCATCATAAAAAGCACCCAACCCCATTTCATACTATTTTCTCCTGTAGAAAGTTCAAACGTAACTGGCATAAAAAGCATGATGACCTTTTCTCTTCATGCATGTTATTTTTAAAATTCAGAAATGTCTTTGAATTGGACGCCCTCTTTTACCCACGGCACGGATAACACAATATGATGATAATGAAAATTGCAGTTAGTTTATAGTTATTTGCTTTTCCATAAATTGCTAATTAATGATGAACAGGAGCACGCGTAGACATCGTTCTTTACTATTTGTGTGTCCGCTTTCTTTTCCATGTGAAAATTCGGGAGGAGATCGCGATCAGCACCGATCAAATGCAATCTTATCGTTATCGAACAATATAATTTTAAGCGTTGGACTATCACATTCAGTCATCGTAACTGGCTGGAGCCGTCGAGTCGCGTACCATAAAGTGGGATGCGGATGACATCAACTCAGTTAATTGTAGTACAATAGGTAATACATAATTTGATGGCATGCGTATTGCCAATCTGCATATCAAGGCTGGTTATCAATTATTATTATTATTATCAACATTGACATCAGATCATTTTGTATATTTATTTTGTTCAAGCTCGGACGATTTGTTTGTACAGTCTGCAGATTAAATTAACCGGTAGCATTGAAAAAGTGGTGGGATAGAAATTGCCAGCGGTACATACAAAAAATTTCATTAGAAACGTCGATATAATTTCATCGCATACTTTTCCAGCAATCAATTTATTTAAATGGAAGCTTAAAATCAATTTCCTTATTTTCCATAAGATACATAATATGTATATACTGCAGTGCAATAAATGATCGTGATTTACAATACACAAATATTCATGGCATGCTGTGCTATTGTTGCCAACTCCTTATTATCACCCTTTTCAAGCATCGTCGTCATCAAATTCTCTTTCCTCTTAATCTAACTACGTCGTTTTCCGGAAATTTGAAACGCCAAGAAGGTGTCCTGAAAACAGAGATATTTTTATTGTTCTACATATGCATCATAGATCTCCCTTCAATTTTTTTCGTTAGGCAAAGAACTCTTCTTTGTAATTCGAGCATCTGGATCTCTTCTGGACATCTTTTCGGAATGTTGAGAATTCCAAGTTTCGAAGAAAGAAAGAGCCATCAATACCGTAGGCTTGTTTATTGCTGCTGCCATCATCCCTTTTTTGTTCTCCTTCCATTTGGAAGTTTACCAAGATAAGTTGTAATAAAGTTAGAAAAAAGAAGCAGAGTAAAATTGCGCTAGGATTTGTTTGCATTATCTACTTTTCACGATGCAAATCCCCTCTCTTCTTTTTATAATCTCTCCTGCCGATGCGATCCCTAACTCTCCGTTTTTTTGCTTTCTTAACGTCACCCGTCGTTAAAAAGAAGTAAAAAGCTTGAGGACTTATGAGATCGCTTCTCCTCCTACTTCATGTCTCACTGGAGGAGAAGATGAGCGCAATAAAGCTAAAACTTTTAAGCCCACGTTTTGATCTAGAAACCTGGAAAAGTCGACTTTGCTCTCTCGATTTCGCCTTTTGGACCGATAGTATTATTACGCATCGTAACACTATTTCTGATTTCATTGTGCGCTCCAATTATGATTAGGTGATGATATATGACTCTTTATTTAGACCACTCATTATGCCTTCTCGAATATCATGGAAAAATACTAAGTATGTCATTTTCTTTCGATGAGATGCGGTATTATGTTCAAGGATCGTCCATAAAAGTCCTGAAACCCAGAATTCAAGTTGTACTTTCGTTTGGAAGGAAAGTACTGTTGCTTTGCTGCCTTGTATTTTTGCAACATTCTGGAGAAGTAAATTAATGCACTTATTCGAAATTCCATAGATTTTAGATCAATGTATAATTTTCTTTGTCACCAGAATAGTGGCATTGTAGAAATCAATCGATTTAGTTGAACTCTTAGAACTTTTTATTAGGCATGGTATGACTCGATCAAATTATGTATACTTGAGGATTGTGAAGGTGTCAAGTTTTGCTTCCAAGCTAGTATTATAATACTCAGATTTTTCGAGTTTCATTCATTTTATAACCTTTGCCCTTAAGAGTATTACAGGACCTGGCCTATGTGATTTTTTTGATTAGTGTTTTACAATTTTCATTTTAATGAGTACTCTATGATGTTCGTCATTTTTACCCTTAAGAGTATTACAGGACCTGGCCTATGTGATTTTTTTGATTAGTGTTTTACAATTTTCATTTTAATGAGTACTCTATGATGTTCGTCATTCTTAATTATAGCTTATGAAACACCACTCGTGTTCAATTGGATATCTGTAAGTTTCAAACAAATTTCCCAGCAGTATTGAGTTCTCAGGATCTGCAAACAAATATTGGTTCTTTTCATTTATTACAGCATGTTGCAATAATAATATTGAGAAAAAAATTCTATACTTTCCGCATTTTTTCAGAGATCATTAAAATGGCGAGGACGAGACTAAGTTGATTCAGCCGACGGGCATAATAATAAGGACCCTATGCTTGTTCTCTAGTTCGTCGAATTTTATTGTGTCTAATAAAAAGAGTCTCTGGCTCTGGCACTGACACATTCACACAGTCAGAGACTTTATGAAGAAANTATGCTTGTTCTCTAGTTCGTCGAATTTTATTGTGTCTAATAAAAAGAGTCTCTGGCTCTGGCACTGACACATTCACACAGTCAGAGACTTTATGAAGAAAAACAGTATCCAAAGTTGATAGTATTTAGTCTAGTCTTGTAGATTGTAAATTGTTATGCTTGAAAGCCTTGTTATTTTGCAGCATTCTTTATTAAATTCATCGTGAAATGTTTTGATGCTATGTTGAAAAGTTTTGTTAATCCAATGAAGAAGAACAAGAGATAAGATAATGAGATTTGGGTGGAACGTTTTGAATAATGTACAAAAACTTTGCTAACTCAATTAAGTTTTCTGCTCCAGCAATTTTGCTCAAATTACTAAGACTTCTACAGGGTCAGGGACCACTGACATTGTTAACATGTGGCAATAGGGATTTAAGCATGTAAAGTCAAAGCAATTGATTTTGAAGCACAAGAAATAGTGCGCTGGTACTAAAAGTTCTTTATTGACCGCTGTTGACAACTAGATGAATACTTATGTCTTCAGCCGTGCCTAATTCATATATGAATATGTCTTTGAAAACTTTGAAATCTCTGGCTTAACAAATAAGCCAGCTCGATTCCTTTCTGTTCCTTTCATGTCAGCTAGACCTGACCCATATACATGTTAATTTATCTGATCTGATAATTTGATTCATCCTTCAATCTGATTCATTGCTCAAGTCAAGTTCAATATGCAACAAAGGGAGGGATTCAAAAAGTTAATAAAAAAACTAAAAACCCAC
>JAHZNI010000570.1:0-16984 GCA_027744415.1 Seira ritae
ATTGTTAGTTCAGCCTGTCTCTTAATATGTGCCAGACTATGGCAAAAGTTCCAGAAATCAAATGGTCGGACTCTATAAAACCAAGCAACTGCGTGCTCATTTCATGTTCATGTGATGCCCATACAAGAGACAGAGGACTACAAATATGAATATTACGAAAATACAAGATGTCATGCCATGCCATGCAAATAAGAACTGCTTAACATGTACACTTCATGCCCATCCATATGCACATGTACTGAACTTACACGATTTGCATTTCTGTAAAAAAAAGAAAGATTGAGCCGTGAAGCCTCTCAAGTTTAACATGAACATAGTCATGATGACGAGTAATCATAGAAATCATAGACAATCCAATAATTCAACCTAAAACTGTCAACCTCGAGACACCTGAATTACACAGTAATGTAACGTTACCCGTCATACATAATTTTGCGGTACTTTGTGTTTCATAATTGTGAGCAAGCTATAAAATATCTACACTTCACTCAGTTCATCTTGCCTGCCTACGCCTGCCTGTGTGAAAATGTCAAAAAAGGAAACTGGTATTATTAGGACACAATTTTTATGCATAATCTGCCGTTTGGTCAGTGGAGTGTGACACTTTATAAAAAAGTAGTTTTTTGGTAATCTGATCGTCATCATCAATATCATCATCACTACTGCTTCTATCTATTTTACATATCTGTCTCTGAAAATAGAAGAATTCACTCGTGGAGTTTGATGTACATTTTGCGTGATGATGATGGCGATAGCGATGATATGAGACGATTTACTTCCAAGAATGACAATGATATTGTTTTGTGTAAAGGCTTAATAATATAATACATACACAATCAAATCAGGTTTAGACTTTCTATAAAGCGCAAAAGCCTAGCCTCCATCATTGCCATTGCAGAATCTTTTCTCTTTCCCTTCTGCAGAGATTTTTATTTATTGAGATATTTTGCGTTTCGGATTTTGCCTGTTGGTGGTAGTGGTGGCGACGACGGCAGAGGCAGAAGCAGCAGCCATCATTATATATATTTTTCGTTCCTTGAAATAGTGAATGAATTGAGAGCGGTTTGGGTACATGAAAACGGTTTGCATATCATAGAATGCGACATCGTATCCTGAAATCCTGATCCTGGTACTACAGTAGAATAATGCAATGCAATGATGATGGCAGTGGTGGTGATGACAATCACTAATATAACCACCGTGACTATGACACCTTCCGTATAATATATCACTCCCTATAGAAAGCAGCGGGCAGCTCCATAAGAGTAGGCGATGTAGTAACCATAACGCTGTGATTTTATGGCAAAAAGTTGGAAGTTAGTGGCTTTTCTGCCTCGAAAGAAAAAAACCTAACAATCACAGTCTTTCCTGCTATGAACAATATGAGGTGGCATTCATGCAAAAAATGAGAAGAAGAAAAAAAATGAAGGAGCAAGCAAAAATGCACTCTCAATGTGGGATCTACAATCTACGATGATGTTAGTATAAAAAAACTTTTTTTTTCGGGGGTAGATTTTTATTGGGTAAAGCTCATACCTATTTTTGAACTACTGCATCACATCACATCACATCGCATCGTCGTACGAAAAAAATTCTCTCTGAGAGAGAGAGAAAGAGAGTGAATGATCTTTCCAGATATTCCGTTGACGACGACGACGACGACTACGACATCAACATTCCCTGATAGAGGCGAAGTGAGTGAAATGTGGAAGACAGAAATGTGCAGACTTGGTAAAACTAAACTCTAAAGAGGAAAATATGTACTAAGAAAAAGATGGGAATCTCTTTATGTGACTCCAGCTGTAGCTGTATACAAGGGAAAATCAGAGACTTGAAGCGGCGTAAAGAATGGTAATAGTTTTTGGTCGTCGTCGTCGGTGGTGGTGGTGGTGGTTTCGTATTGATAACGATGCTTAGTGTGGTATGACAGTGGAACGAGAAGATTGTAATTTGAGTCATCTACTTTTATACACACACACACATACACATGCAAGTAAAGTGAGTTATATACTCCATTGAAGAAAATGGTACTTTGGAATATGTACTTTAGTTTGGAGATTCGAGTCTCTCAGTCTAAGTCACACGGATCGGATGTGGACAAAGAAAGACACGATGATATTTACTCACTATAAATATGCGAGTGGCATTGATTGCTTAAAAGTAGATGACAAGTGCCTACAATGCCTTTTTTCCCTCTCTGTAGTCTGTAGTAACGAAAAAAGACTCCTCAAGGAAAGTCATGAATGGCCAGACCAGGCCAGGCCAAGAGGATATTCAATCGTTTTTTTTTTCAATTCTATAAGGCAATATCTATCTATATGCATGGATGTGAGTTGTAGGAGTAAGTATATAAAAGTTAGACAATGATAATAGAGGTTCCCCACTATCTTGATAACTTTACTTACGACGGAGAGAGGTTCTCTTTTTTCTCTGAAAATCACAGCTTTTTGTAAAAATGGGAAGAAAGAGGGTCTGCTGTCGAAGAGTCAGAGTAGTATGTGCATCTTGCTTGCTCTAATTCAACTTTACTATTCCTACTTTTTTCCTAGGCTAAATGACAAAAGTGAGCACGTAATGGACCTCGACGACATTTTCTTACGCTGGTGCTTCTCTTATTACTTTGAAGGTTCGACAGAATATATTTCCCTTGTCTATATTGCCATATTACACACTACACACATACATACCTAGATATATCTTTCTCCTTTATATTTGCTATATATATATATACATTCGACGATTCAACTCGATTTTAGTCTCCATTCTAGTTCTGTTCTACTTAATAGAATCCAGAAGAAGACGATAGTGAAAAAAATAAGCTCTTATTCCACACTAGCTCCTTTCATGCACGTTGCTCTCACCCGTGCTGACTGACATTCATAACATTACATTTTTTTCCCTCAATGATGATAATGATATCACACTGGTCTTCTATGCCATGCCATCGCCATGCCACTCACAGAAAAGTCTCTGGGATTTCTTCAAAGTCATTTGAAACAGTTACTTCTTGAGATATATCGCAATAAGGGCAGTTTCACTTCTATAAACTCACTCTTCTTGTGCCAGTGGCAAGAAACAAGTAGGAAGAAAGACAAAGAAGAAATCTTGTATAGTCGTATGTAGTAACACTATCACCATCGCCATGGCCTTATGATCATGAGCGTTTACATCTTTGGCAATGAGGAGAATGCTATAGTCCTGCATTGCGTGCCTTCCATTATGGAAGCCAGTAGCCTTCAGCAAATCTGCACTATGTCGATTCGAAGTGTTATTATTGCCACAATAAAGCACAAGCAGAGGGCCAGTGCATCTAACCAAAGTTTACAGTTCAAGATTCAGTACAAAGGCTGGAAAATCAAAAAATGCCTGGCAGCAATGTTATGCAGATAATTTTTTCAAGTTTTCATTTTAAAAGTACTTTGTACATTCGAATTCGAAATCACAAGAATTCTGAAACATGTTCGAGCGTGATGTCAACACGTACTAGGTCGTTTGATATCTCAAGGAGTGACTAAAGTAATAGCTTTTTCCCATTTGATGAAGATGACGAAGGGAGTAACGATGGGTAGGTACCATAGTTACGGGAATGGCCATACGAAAGTAATATTATGAAGGACCGGAACTACCGTGGTAGATTGTAGATTGCAGCTGTGTGTGATGTGGTGTGCAGTAAAAGGGAATGGGGAAAGGGATAGATAGATAGATGATATGTACTCACATTACATTATTATTCCACCTCCCTGAGAAGAAAATGCCAATCCATAACTTTCTCTGCCGTAATGGTCTTCTGTCTGTTTTCCTCCAATTTATTTTATTTTCCTTTCTACTCACTTTCACGACTATTACTATGACTACTTTCCTTCATTGCATACATACTCACTTTCTCCGCTCCGCACTGACAGAAAATATCCTGAGACCGAAAAGCATCCTTGAGTCATCATTATCCTCACTGCCATTTGATGGCATGAAAAAGAAGAGGAGAGATGCAAACCGATAGAGTAGACAAGTCGAGTCAAAAGAGGAAGGAAAAAAATATAATCTAGATGAATCCTCTCTGAATAATACGGTCATTTGCTGCATGGTTCAAATAGATTGATGAAATGAATTCTGGTGAAGGCAGTCAAAATGCTTGGAAGAAACAAATGCTCCTAGAAGAAAATGAAGTATGTAGGTATGTATGCATGCAAGGGATAAACCAAGAGGAAAAAAATAAAATCACCGTGATTGTGATTACTTTCTCCTCGTAGTCGTGTAGTTGTACATCTACTCCCACGTATATTTTGGACATGTTTATTCCGGTATAGATTTTACCATCATCACATCACATTCAATAATCCAAAGGAAAAGAATATTTTCGTGATTTTCTACCGTAACATTTGAAGAAACCACAGAAAATGAATGGGTTTAGCTTATTGCGTACAAGGAGGAGAAATGACAAAACATTACCTTTTTTCTCCCTTCTCTTCGGCTGGGAAAAACGTGAGGATAGAAGAATCTAGCGTACCTACATATACATACATGTAGGAAGGTACCTAAGTGCTTTTGCCTTGGTAGATTCATGCTTTACACATGTGTAGATTACGCCATGATCCCAGCCATTTGAACAGATTTAGGCCAAATAACTTTTTCATCAGTGTCCGGATAAGCACCTGCACTGGATAAAATATGGCAGAGATTTGATTCCCTATTCAAGTTTTATCATATTGGGCACTTCTCTGGTTCAACCTTCTCCGTGTAGCATAATCGATTACTGTCCAGTATGTAGTGGCATCATCTTTTTTTCTCCAATCTGTTCCCTTAATGATGNAGGAGAAGGCGGGGAGTAGACTATTTTTTGAGGCAAGTTAATAAACTTTATTATTTTCCAGCATGACGGGAAAAAATTCTTAGAAATACTACTTTTACTGCTTTGGGACAAAATCTTGTCCATGGAAATAGGTACGTATTGAGTTTATATCATTTTCATTTTTACAAAGAAAAACATGTAGAACGGGATGTTGCCGATATTGATGCTACTGCTCATGGTCATGTCATAGTCATGATGATATTTTTTTTTGTATTGATATACAAATCGGAAGGATGTTTGCTTCATTCATCCATCCATACATAATTGTATTGCTCACTCACATGCCAACTTTTTTTCTACTCCAAAAAGAACAATGTATTAAATATAAAAGTTCATCATGGTTTTCCCAATGTACAGAGAATGAATATCGGGAGTAATGGAGTGTAAGAACGGTTTATGTGTGTGTGTGGTAATACTACAGTTTCGCTATTCTACTGCATACATAATACTCGTACTCGTAGCATGATACGATGATACGCAATTACACAAGAGATACCTACGCAGCTGCTCTAGGGTGAACTTTTTTTCTGGATGATATTTACTTTACTACTCATTTTTATGTACTTTCTTTACAACTAGGGTTTTTGGCAAGGCATCTAGAACTTTTTTTTGGTCGGTCATTCCCAATTGCCATCCTCGTCTCACTCTTCTTTTTCTCTTTAAAAACACTTTACTCCAAACCGCCATGCCTTTCAAAAAAATATTTACTGAAATTTTATATGCTCAGGTCTATATATTTTCGTTGGATCGAACGATGTACATACTTACTTTCGTGTACATATCTTTGGCCTTTCCGTCACATAACATGTAATACTGTAGTCTTCTTCTCCTCTTCTGAAATAGTACAAAGCCACGTTTAGAGGATCAAGTGGAAAAGGAAGTAGTTCGCCCAATGAATGAAATACCTTGCGTAAAAACTCTCTCAAATAGTAGAAAAAGAAGCTGTAGTAATGTTGCCAACATCTGAAAAAAAGTGAATGAAGTGAAAAGATGCGACCATCCCTTTTTACATATTTGTAAACCAAAATACTTTTCTACTTTATCCCTGGCCATAGCCATATATGTATGACTGCGCATTGAATTGAATGCAAGAACATATAAGTATCTATAGATACATCCTTGCAGATGGCACACCACCACCACCACCACCATCGTCGTCGTCGTCGTCATAAGCGCATAAAACTTTTTACACTCGGTGATTTTCTAATATTATGATAAATTACATTTACGTCCGTATGTCAGTCTCTAGCGTTTTTCACAATTTTTTTTCCTCCTCTTTGGACAAAATAGTCATCCTTTTGATTCATTCTCCTTTTCTTTAGGAGTGTGTGCGCGCACACACCACCATACCAGCACCAGCAACTGTACAACGAGCAGAGCACTACATTTTTATATTTTTTTTCCTTTTCATGCAAGTACCCGACCGTGCTCTCAGACCATTCATCAGTTCAGGTAAAATGCGTCTCTTTTCTAATCCGTACATTGTTGTAACAAGGGATGTGTGCACAATAATATAATACCATCAGCTTTAGAATCTCGTATGGATGGATGTAATGCAACCATTTACATTTTTATTAAAACATGCACACAGCTTTATTCTGGGAGCACGGAGGAGAAGAGCAGTGCCCTGATATTCCCAGAGTTTAATCCAAACCGTCTCAGTCAGTCCCACTCATAATAATAATAGCAGCAAATGATAATAACAGTCTTCCTCCTCTCAGTTCTTCACTCTTTTTTCTGCATTTTAATATTAAATCTCACGATGGAACCTCCACTAACCCGTAATCGTAATATTTCCCGATTTTTTTTCCACTTCAACTTAATCTTTTTTCTTTGCTTTTTTCGTATAAAGATGTAAAGTAAAGCGCATGTCTTGCTAAATTCTTTGAAGGATTCAAATTCAAAGATTTTTAAAAGACTTCAAAAGTGCATAAAGAACTCAGAAGAAAAGCAAAACGATGGAAAAAAAATCGTCGTCGCATAGTACAATTGTGAATGACTCTGCATAATAATCAAAAGAATGAGCAAAGCGCGTGCTAATGTTACGTATATGTATTTTAAAATGAATTCAGAATTTTACAAAGATTATGGATTTATTTACTGCTACCGTAACCGTGCACTGTATTATGCAATACAGAGTTCTCCGATGATCTCGTGCAGTTTCATAGAGGAATTCATCTTCTGAGTCAAACAGCCCATTTATTTCCAACCATCCTTGACCATCACCGTCACCATCTTGGAGAGTGTATATTATGAAGAACAACAACTACTTATGTACGTATAAATGGATACTTACTCTCAACATGCTGATTTTTTTCAGATATGAAAATGAAATTGCGTTTCTTTTGGAACTTCATAATATGCATATATGTAGTATTCTGAGAATAAAAATAATGCAAACACAACACAACCGATTGTGAGTTGTGAGTACCAAAACCTGAAGTTATTTCACCTTTTTGCATTCATAAGAATAATAGTATGAAATAAAAATAATCACATACTCAAATCACGATAAAAAATTTTTTCCTGGGTCCAACGTAGCAATCATGCCTCCTCCATGCATCGTTATCTCCATTCATGTTTTTTTACCTACAAAAGCCTTTTTTTTTTCAATAAAAGGTTCCATGCGATTATAAATTCGTACGATATTATTATCTTCCGTCCTGGTCCTGGCTTGGCTCTCTGGCAAAGCCAGTTTTTTTCTCATTGTTTGGAAATAATAAGTTTCTCCAAGAAAAAAGTACCTATTTACATCTCACAGAAGAATTATTGTACCTCTTGCCTCTTGCACACACACACACACACACACACACACACAAGTGAGTGCATATCATCTGCATCACAAAAATATTTAATCTGTGGCAATTCTCAGCTCACTCGTCCATGAAGATCTAGATTTAGGTAGGTTGAGTTGAAAGAGAAAAAACACGCTCAAGTGGTGAGCCTAGTTAATGCTACCTACCAACAACACCACACCACCTGAACAAAAACAAGTACCATCATATCATCAGCATCACCATCCTGAAGTGCCTTAAAGCGTTTGGCAAATCACTTTTGCAAAAAAAAAGACTCTATTTTTTACAGTGAACTGATGAAAAATCTTTGAGCAAAGAAATATCGGTTTAAAATTACTTATTTATGCATTTCACAATTTCAAAAGACGGAGCAGAGTAAATTTAGTTGTCGTGCTGTGTTATTTATTCCTGCGTCCATTTATAAAAATAAATCAATATTAAAAGTGGCTTCTACACTTTACCCAAAAAAATAAATACATACATTGTAATCCTGTCCATTGTATGCCATGCCATGCCAAGCAGCTATATTCTCCCTCGGACGTCTTCTTGCTGGCATTGGCAATGGCAAGAATAGCTACGGATGGACTTATTATTATTACACTTGTTATGATAAAAACAGAATCAGGGCTGAGCTGAGATGCTGCTCAATTACAAAATCCGGATCTGAAACTGAAACATGAAATGTATTTGGATACGTCTATGTACTAGTGTACTAGACTAAAGGTAGCCATAGCCAGGCATGGTTAAAAATGATATGATATTACTTGAGTCAAGCAGCAAGAGGAATTAAGAACATGTATGTCATGTCATGCTGATTTTTTCAAAGCACAATATTTTTTATCCATAAGAACATAATGATATACATACATAGACTTAGAGAGAGAATACCAAAATAGGTATCGTATTTCTTTCTACTCTACACTAGCTAGAGGTGATGACTAGAAAGAGTCGAATGTTGAGATTAAAATCGATTCTTCTTGAGAGAACTGAGGAGGAGGAGGAGGCTTCACTTCTCCACTGTGAAAATAAATATCAGTCAGTATACAGAATTAATTACGCTCAGACCACGTCAAATACATAATTTTAAGGTGTTTTTCACTCGCATAATTTGTTGTTCTCTATTTTATATGATCTCATCAAATGGATATTAGGAGCAGCAAGCAGCACAAGCAAGCAAACACATCAGCAGACGAGCGAGTTGACTTGTTTGGCCGGTTTCGAAAAAAACGCACCGTTTTAAGGAATCCTATCTGCAAAAGGGATGTATGTATGTATGTAATGTGTAGTAAGTAATAGTAATAATAATGAAAGTTTTTTGCAGAATAAATGCATTTAATTTTTTTCGTCTTCTGATATACAAGAGACAACAGTCCAAAAAATGGATTGCAATTCTCTAAAATGGCCAATTTTCTTGTTCGAGTAATAATGATAATATTGTATCATGCAACTTCTTGAAATTTGCACTTCTCTCCGCTCCTCTGCCTGACAATTTTTATGTATCTTACTTACATAAAGAGAAAAATAAGTTTCTTCATTTTAAACAAAAATGTAATGTATGCATTGTATATGTACACGTCAAGCAGATGAATTGATGTAGGGCAGCGTATTGGTAGAAACAGGTATGGATGGCGTCGGCATATTTATACCATCAATCCATCCATAAACATAATAATCTATTTATGTCCACACATCTCAATATTCAGCACATGTTCAATTCGATTCAATACATTAGCTCGGCAAACAATTATATTATCTTGTTCTTAGTTTGCAGTAAAATTGAGTCTAGGCACGGACTCGAGGTATGTATTTTCATTAAAAATTTTAATTTGTCGCGGTCTTTCTCTCCTCTCTCTAAAAAAACCAGCTAGGTAAGTTCAGCAAGAAGAGTGAGTGGTGAAACAGTTGTAGTAAGGTTTAAATTGCATCGTTGTTGGATACTCCATTAAAATCAGAGGATGAATGGTTTTCTTTAAAAAATGAAATTAAACCTTCATTTTAGGGAGTGATTTGCCACAAGGAATTCGTGACAGCGAGGAAGATTCTTAAGCAAAAATCTTAGAAAAAATACATGTTATACTCCATCCAAGAAGAAGAGATCGTAGTAGTAGTATGTATCCTCGTGAAGAGTGGTTACCCACTCAAGCTTATTATGCAAATATGTTCTCCTCAAATTCAAGATAATATTACGGCCGTGATAGTACACGTTGAGTTGTCAGAATTGTAGTGGGATTTTTATAGGGCCGCTGGAAAACTCTCAATTATGGATGCTTGCACTAATGAAGCTAGGAAAAAAACAGTTCGACCATGCTATAAACTTTTCTTAGAGCAACATATCAATGCAAAGTACATAGGTAGAAGCTTAAGCGAACTAAAACATAAGATATTATGCAGACAAAAAGGTTTTTGCTAAAAAAAATTTAATTACTTCTTATCAAATATTTTTTTGGTTACTCCTTTCCAAGTTTAAATTCAGACGAGGACTTTCTACGGAGATACTTGAAAAAATTCTCGGAATTCAGTTCTACGCGAATGAACTTGCAAGCAAGCCTTAAAGCAATATATATACTCTTTCAAAATTATAATATTCAACTGTTACTACGTTACAAGTTGTCATGTCAAGTTCATGATATGATATGAAATGCCCGTTTTCATGCTTTTTTTCGAAGAAATTGTCATGGGGAAAGAAAACTGTCATGTATTTATGTACTGGGAAAGATGATTTAGAATTAAAGAAGCCATACTTCGATCAACAATCTCGCGAGATATGTATGACGAAGACTCTGTGCCATTCTAGCAAGAAAGGGATGTGAAAAGCACCTGTTTTCAGTGAACTCGGTTTTGAAAATTTCTCCGTACGCAATGCACAACCATAGCCAATACAATTAAAGTCGCCAAAAATATAATGAACAATTTGCAAAATGCCTGAGAAAGATGCAAGTAAGGAATAATATGCAGTAAAAATTAACGATGGTTTTATCGAAGTCAAGCGCGCATAAGAATTATTCATGCATATAAGCAATTTTAATATTTAGTTTTTATCATGTTTGACTTTAAACCACATTTTTATTTTTAGACTTCGAATGTTCAGTTTTTTTAACTGTAGGTTTCTCAGCTCATTTTGAGATGAGCTAATTATCATCATCATCATCATCATCATTTTATTTTTTTTCAACATCATCAACATCAGTGTATTTTTTTCATATTAATTGAATTATCATTCTTTTTTTGTTGTAGTAGGCAATATATGACCAGGTATTACTCAGATTGCGGTATCAGCAGCAGCACAAAACAATTTATTTATGTATAAATTTTTTATTTTATCATCTTCTTCAGAAACTGCAAGGCTTCAGTGTATTTTACTCCTCTCCTTTACCAACCACTCAGCAACAAATTCAAACTCATTTTCTTTCCCTCTATTCATCATCATCTCATCTCACACCTCATGTGTCCTACAGATACTTTTCCCAGTTTAATCAAAAAAATCCTTCTTATAAATTATATTATATATATATTTTTTTAGGAATACATGTATCTTTATCATCATCTTGTCCAACTTCTCACCGGCAAATTCTCATCTCACTTCATTTACTAAAGATTAAATATATATAATTTTTAAAAGCTATGAGCGATTTTATTTTGTAATGTGAAAAAGCTTGTCTTATACATCATTACATAATAATAATAATATGCATACCTACTCCTTCCCTTTCCATTTAGTCTTGTTCTAATGTAGCCATTCAAAGCCATTCCAACCGACGTTTATTTTGAGAGAAAGGGTTTTTAAGTGCAGAATTACATTCCTTTTAAAAACTGGATAGTGTGCACTTTCTCATACTGTTTTCATACAATACATTCCATAAACATTTTATTTTTAAACTCTACCTAGAAGATACATGCAAACCGTAACTGATGATGATTCACAAGATTTTTTTTACATTTTACTCTCAAAAAAAGTTTATTACGGTGATAGAAAGTTCAGCCTGTAGTCTGTAGTATTCATAAATAGTAATATGTATAACACACTAACTTTGCAAACTGTTTTGCTTCCTCATCATCATCATTGTATGTATGTATGTATGTATATGCCATGCCTATCTATCTATCTAGTGTCTTATCATATCATGTCATCCTCCTCTGGACTTATGTATTTACTTTAAACTAATAAAATGTTACTTGAACAAATTATTTATGTGTACGCGCTCAGAGATATGGAGAGTAAGTATTTAACTCCATGATTATATATTTTTTCATATCATACTATATTGGTAAAATTGCAATTTGTTTGTCTTAGTGAATCATTTTTTTCATTAGTCAATGGATTAGATTAAAACTGCATTTTTTTGATGCTACCCCTTTTCAGACTAACAAGTCAATTTAATATATATATATTTTTTAAAAAGTTATTTATATAAATTTTTTTATGTAATGCAACTACTAGAAGAAAAGCATCATTGCTCCTCAATGAAGAGATGTGTATACTTTTTTCCAGAAGGTTCATTGAATTAGTACTATTCGGTTCCAGGTGTCTGCTCTGTCTGCATTTTTTTTGTAGATATTTCTTTACACACTATAGCCCACTTTACTTTACATTCACAATCATCTTACGTCGTACTGTACTACTACTACATAATAATAATATGAGAAAAAATCTTGCTTGGTTGCGTAATTAATTTTATCAAATTAATATATATGTATGTATTTGAAAAGGAAGTTTCCAAGCATGATAATAAGGTACCTATATATTAACTCTCTGACACAAAAACATTTTTTTGTAGATCTGTGGATGCATCTATGTATGTATGTACTTAAAATGCTTATGCATTTTTTGAGTTTTTGGTGTGTACATGAAAAAAAAAACACACTATAGCCCACTTTACTTTACATTCACAATCATCTTACGTCGTACTGTACTACTACTACATAATAATAATATGAGAAAAAAAATTTTTGCTTGGATGCGTATTTATCAAATTAATATAGATAATATATGTATTTGAAAAGGAAGTTTCCAAGCATGATAATAAGGTACCTATATATTAACTCTCTGACACAAAAACATTTTTTGTAGATCTGTGGATGCATCTATGTATGTACTTAAAATGCTTATGTATTTTTTTGAGTTTTTGGTGTGTACATGAAAAAAAACAGATTCATTTATCGCCATAAATGAGATGAGATAATATGTTTAAGTATAATAAAATTAAGAGTAGAGTAATAATGATAAAAATGGATAAAATCCTAGCAAAACATGGTCATCATTCTTCATCTTCTTCTTCACACAACTTCCTTAGAACATAATTTGCCCTATAATACTCTAATGGTTTTTAATATTTTTGTTTGTCCCAAGAAGTAGTAGCAGTAGTTAAGTTGCTGTTACACTCAATCAATGTTTTACTTATTTTGTTTTTGCCTTGCATCTATACAATTTGCAATCAATTTTTGTGTTCACAAAAAGTTTACTCACAGTTTTTTTGTCTCTGCAAACTCTCTGCACTTTCAAGAGAAGTAGAAGAGTGGTATCTGGTGTGTAGGAGAAGAGGATGGTTGGTGGTGGTTGAGGGACGTACGAACGAGCAAACGAACGTGAACGCAACTCTCTCTCTCTCTCATTTCACTCACTTTTTTTAGAACCAACGAACGTGAACGCAACAAGCAACGCATGTTACGAAATGGGTAAGCTTGTCAGTTGCCTAATTTCACGGAGCAGCCTCTTCGCCTCATATCTGGACCCCGTGCCTTGAACCTATGAAAAATATGATTATCAACAAGTCTAAGTTAGCAAAAAGTCTATACATAATCAAACTTTGCAAAGAGAATAAAAAAATATAAGTAAAAAATATATGGAGATATTAAATACTATTTTATATGATAATATATACAGTGTAAATAAATAACCGTACACACATGAATAAATATATTATTATGCAGCAGTAGTAAATTGATAGTAGATTGTAAATAATAATAATGATTGGCACTCCTGCAACTCTTATCGACTATGTAGCCTGTCAAAAACATGTAAAGTAAACATCTACAAAATGACATGTGAACTTCAGAATAAAATTTCTGCACCGCAATTTTTCATATGTGTGATATGGATTAAGATGGATAAAAATTCCAGAAACGTTGGAAGTAATTCGTAGTATCAGAGATGGCCAGATAATATTAATTTTGTAAAATAGACTTTTAAAATTTATACTAAGTAAGCCATTGACACCGTGCATTTTACCTTTAGTCATGTACGATCTACTTAAATATGGATACGATGTTGAGGGTAATCGTAAATGATGATGATGATGATAAACAAGAAGATTCGCTAACACTAATGATAATCAATGATGGTAGCGTAGTAAAATTAATTGAAAACCCAGGAACAAACCATATTAGTTAGTTGGAACTTTTTAAAAGGAAAGTGCTACGCAGATCTATATTTTAAGCAGAACTGTCGTTATGAAAACTATGTACATATGCATATGAGCAAATGACAACTTGACATTGTTAATGTTTAGGATATTTGACAGGTTTTTGAAAACTTTCAATTTTGCACAGAGCCTCTGTCATTTCCTATTTCCTGCTTTAGACTTAAATAATAATGCAAAAGTGAAAGCACTATACCTAAGAAGGAACCCAGGAATTTTGAAAATTTTAGCAAAAAAAATAATTAAAAGCAGGCTCTACAGCAAGGACACGTGCCAAAAGTCACAGATTAATTGTTTAGCTTAAGATAATTAAATATTTAATGGTAAATTCTTCAAACGATGCAAATTATTTTGCTACATTGAAAATTTGCAATTTTTTTGCGAAACTATGTGAGCAATTATTTGTAATGCTTCCTCTAATATTTTTCAAGCTTTCTTTCGCTGCAAATATTTATGCCTAAAACTTATTTTTGAGAAAAACATAAACCATCATGCAAGCAACTAGGTACCTCCGATGCGAATGTAAAGAAAAGTGAAAATTGTAAAACAAGATTGGCACAGTTCAGAGTTGGAGAATAAACAATGGTGCAAATTACGGAGGGATTCAAATGACTACTATGATGAGACCACTAATGTTTAATAGAGGTAGGTAATCTTTTTTGCGACAAGGAGATGTGATGCTAGAATGGCACATATTGCATTGCCTATTGTATCATTTACGATGCATGGATTACATTACCCCAAGAGTATTTTCGTGAGACATTTGACGCAATGCAATCCAAATTATGCAAAATGTCCCAAATTTCAATTCCAAATTTTATCGTAGTTTTTCGAAGGCAGAGATAAGGAAGCAGAGTTAATGTCTACTTCGCATGCATGAGGAAATATTTTTTGAGGAAATATGTAAAAAAAGGTATGACATAATATACACAAGTACATAAAAAATAAAACCTACGTTTTTTGATAGCTTTAAACGTAAATAGAAGATGGAAATATTTGAAAATCGCTAACCTGCTGCATTTTCTCGAAGTCAAGCCAGGGCCGCTGAATATGCCTGGGATTGTGATGATGACGATGTCTCCTTCTGGAAATCTCCCTTCCATTTGCATTTCTCGCCGAGCGGCCACCATTGCCTATGGATGAAGAGGAGCTAACCGTGGTTGAAGATGAGTTTAAATTGTTTGTAAGATTTGAAATTGCCGATCCAGCTGCTAATGTTGCTGATGAAGATGATGATACGGTGTTATTTGTTGAAGTCGGAGAAAGAGATGAAGAATTATTGATAATTATAGTCGAAGTTGCGGTTGTAGTGGATGTTGTTGAGTGATGATGATTTGAGGTTGATGAGGGTAGTAACTCCGAATGCAGCACCACTGGTCCGCCACAAGAAGATAAATTTGTAATCGAGCCAGAATTGTTAGAGTTGGGAATAACATTATTAATAAGAAATGAATGAGGAGCCTCATTGTTGTAACTAGGAGTTGTCGAACTGACGGAACTACTCATGATAGGGTAAGGGTTGTTGTGGTGGTCATTCCGACGCAAGCCACGGAACACGCCATGACCACTACCATTCATAAGTGCACCCGGGCCTGAGCTGCTGCTTAGAGAAGAAACTACTGGAGAAGTTACTACTGCTGTTGAGACAGTGCCGCCTCCGCCAGCGCTTACAATATCTTGAATCTCTACTCCGTTAGCACATCCGCCGCCAGCAGTTGGAACAACGGCCGTTGACGAAAAGAGAAACAGCTTCGGTGGGGGAGACTGAGACCGACTTGGCTTGTGAGCATCAACTGGAGGCGACGTGCAAAACTCTACAGGAGTGGACAAGGGGCGCAACAGCCCTTGCACTTCCTCATCTGAGCTACTTGTACTTTCCACACTCAGACGGTTGCTCGCCACTTGTGACCATTTCCGCTTATTCTCTGAGCTGTTCCGCAGAATAAGTCCGTCTGAGGGCTCGTCTTCATCTCCTAGGAGGGAACCGGCCTCCTCTGGACCGAGAATCACGTCGTCGTCCACCTCATCGTAACTCGTATTATTGATCACCTCTAATTCTTCCTCTGAGCTGTGGTGATCGTAGGCATGATCCGAGTCACTGGGCAGTGCTGAGTCTATGTTGTAGCCTGACTCAAACATTTCACTGCTTACCGAGTCACGGCCACCAGGTACTCCTCCAGAGATAGAGTTCATAGAGCCTAAGGAATGGAACAGTCCCTGCCGATTCTCATCCCATTCTTCCTCGTGTTCCATATCTGCAACAAGCCAACACAAATGAAAACCCATAAGTCATCATTGCAAAATACATACACATATCCTCATGCCAATGCCCATATACACTTAAGTATTTTCACGTTGTCTCACATTACCCTGGTAGCTAAAAAAATTATTTTTTAAAATCAAATTCTTACATTTATTGCAGGTATCCCTTATTTCAAGCAGAGTTTGCAACAAAGTTATGGTCTGGATCGGCATTTGTAAATTCTCTTTTGCGTATTGTCAACGTACTACGCACAGATATATAAAATAAGAGAGGCTCAGAGTAAAAACTTGCAATACTCGTTGAAAAATAAGTAAGTACAATCAACAAGACTCACGCATTCGAGTGGCTTTGAAAAAAGCACTCGGGAAATTAAGTTTGATTGTAGGAGCACGCACAAAAACAGAAAACTCAAGTTTTTTTTCTTTTTGCCTTCCGAGTTCTTGATCACGCAAAGAAAGTATCTTTTAAAATAATTTTATTCGACCACAAAAACGAACGAACAAACCAATGCAATATACTTTTTTCACAAGAAAACCGGTAGTATAGTTAAATACTTCTGTTCACTCTACAATCATTACAGCAAAGTAAGGTAAAGATAGTGCGGAAAAAGTTTGTTTCTTTCTTTCACGTTTCTTTTTTTTTGAAGCACAAGCAAAAACTGTCT
>JAHZNI010000571.1:0-12110 GCA_027744415.1 Seira ritae
CTGGAAACATTTTTAAATATTTTAGAAATAATTATTCGCGGGTTATCAATAAAATCTATGATGTTGGGCAGCCTTAAATTACTTCAGTGGAAGTGCGGTTGAACGCCTTGCTTGCAGTAGCAGCGTAAGCGTTTCAATTCTAATCCTTCCTGAAAACTAACTTTCTGGTTAATATAATTTATGATTATATTCAACCATTCAAACCATTCCGACGGAAATAATTTAAAATGGAGGAGATCTTGCAAGGAGTTATTTTAAATTATATACAAGTCATTCAAAACACTCCCAAATCAATCTTCATAGTTCCAGTGGTCTTCGGAACCTTGCTGTTTTTGAAGCATCGATACTATAGGAGTCGCCAGAAGGCAGAGGTGGACTATGGATCTCTGTTTGGGAAACGATCACGAGGTATGCACAGATCAGAAAAAGAACTAAGGGACCCAGCACAAAGAATATGGGCACTTGGGGAGGGGGTGTCCGGGATAATGTTAAAAGCGTGACTAACGAGATAGGGGCGCCGAAAACACTACATTTGCCGAACCTTCTTTGTGCAAGGTTCTTCTTTGCTAAATAGCAATAGTAATGTCGAATTGTATTGCCTTAAAAAGAACATTAATTTATCTGATTTAGATTATCAGGAAGCTTACAGCAAACACAGGAACTATGTCAAGTCGTCAAAAAGTTTTTGACTAGAAAAATCTAAAAGCCCATGAAATGTTCAACAATTTCTAAACTGATTCAAATCAAAGTAAAAATAAACGATTCTAACATTAAAAAGATAGACAGAAAAACAAGTGCATATGTTGATAATGGTGTTATATTTTTAATTTTTAAGAACCTATGTGGGCATTTGAATTATAGAAAAATAATCAAGTCCGGACCACTTTGTGAATCGACTCACGGAAATGAAAAAACCTAGAGGGCGAATAAACACTAGAAACTTAGACTAGAAACATTGCATAGACTCATTATTGAAATTGCGAATACGTTGCCTTTCGAGATCGCAATCGGTGTTGGCATTTGGCACTCCCGTATCTGTGTCGCTATCATCTAGTAGTGGAGGGTGGAGACTTGTTGGAGATCTTCATTGCTAATTGAGTAGATCGTCGAGTTTTTTACAATTTAGAATTGCAATTTACTACGAGTCGATAAATCACGATTTTCACTTAACTGGCAAACTCATAATTATGCACGTATGACATGAACTAGCATGATCTACAATCTCAGTCATTATTAGGCGATAATAAATAATAAAATATTAATTTGATTCAATTCGAAACGTTGAAATATTTTCTTCCTCTTACGAATCCTCAACTATTATTCAATATTGGTACTGATATTGATTTATTAACAGCAAAAACACTTTACTTCAAAAATGCATATTTTCACATATTTGTAGCATAATATTTAATTTTACTTGGGACTTTAATATTTATTAATTAATAGAGTCAGGAGTTATTTAGCGAAAATGACTTAAGTTTCTTTCTCATTAATTTTCTCATCATCATCATCGAGGTTCACAACATGAGCGGAAGCATCGTCTTCTTTCTTCTTGGCTGTGGTCATCGCTTTCCAAGCATTGATTGCGATGATCCCTGAAAACACCGGAATCAAACCCAAATGTGCAGCTGCAGAATACACCGCCAGCTTGTCCCACATATCCGCAATGCGCCAGAGATACGCCCAATTCAACAACTGGAGCATCCTCGATAAACCCAGTAACCAGCTTAGCGCCCACACAGTCCTTGGCACGAGATCGAGTCTTCCCTTTCCAGCCATTCCAACCAAAGCCCAGTACTGCGGAATCATCGCCACCGCTTCGAGGTAATGTGCCCAAGCAAAACAGAACAGTTTTGGGGTAATCTTCAGATGTTCGTAGTTGAAAGTGTATGCCAAGAAAGCGGTAGTTACAACGGTGACATGGAGAAACCTAGGACGTCCAATGGGCCTCGGGGGTTCTTGAACTTCACTAAGTTCTGCTGCCACAGCGGGAGTTGGTCCACTACTACTGTAATACATCCACTTGAATAGAGTGATCCAGAAAATTGCAGCGAAGCCCATACAAACTGCTACGTCATATTTTGGGTGCTCGAAGGGGTAGTACTCTGCCAGGCGGAAGGAGAACGTCAAAGCGTAGAGGAGCAATGTTCCATCGGAAAGGCCCTGGGCCTGGGGCGTCAAGCTTGCCATTGGATCCCCCATGTTCCAGTTGTAACAGATCGCGGCGAGAAGAACGCAGATGTCTTGGGCGAGGTTCAGATATGTCATGTCCGGGTCAAAGAATGTGGTGCCCGTGATGCGCAACTCAGGTATGCGGTATAGCGATTGCTTCATCTTGAAAAAATTTCCTATTTTCGAACAAGTACAATATTTTATTTTAAACCTTCACACTTGTCATGGTCTGTTCAATTTTTATAGACAAGTACGAGGGCGAGACGGTTGATACTGATACTGGATAATAAAATCGTAGCCCCCAAGCCCAAGCCAAGCCCAACCAAACATCAAAAATGAGGTAATGTGCAGAAACTTTTCATACTTCCTTGGTGATGCACCGGCTTTGTTGTCGATAGTCAATCTAGGTTAGGTTAGGTTGAAGAGCTACGTAAAATGATCATGACCTCTCAAGCCAGTCTGAATCGGCGAACGAACTGAATATAATGATTAATTGCTTAAACTCAAAATTTTATTTAGTCAAAATGTAACTGTACAAATACGGACAAAACTCTCAATTAAAATACACTTTCTAAAATATTCAATATCTCCGACACTATCATAAAAACAAATGCCTACGACTAATACAGAAAATATCTAAATGGCATGGGAGAATCCATAAAATATCCTTCTTACTCTGCCTCTTGAAATTGGACAATAAACATTCTTAAAAAATACATTTTTTCGAGTAGTCCTATCCTATATCGATTGTACACATCACATTTCATTGAAATTAAAATATTTGTCGAATAGTACACATCATTTTATTTTTTACTTTAGTTCTATGATTGAGTTCTTTCTCGTCAGTTCAGTGTCACTGTCTGCATCCTCCTCATTCTGGTTGAAAGATCTTTGCGATTTCAGAGAGCATCGGAATGTACCATCGCGTGACAATGAAATACTGAAAAATTGATCGTAAAAATCAGAGCAATGATCAGGAATTATAGAATTACGGTTTCTTGGTAGATATATTGACTTCCCATTACCTTCTTGTTCTTGTTGAGGTGGTCCTGGCTATTTCGGGTTGACTTGCCACCGTAATACTCGGGAAATTGGTCTGGTTCAGCGAGCTTTAGAATTGCTTCCCTCCATTTTTCTTTATCTGAACCGACGAACTGGAGCTGTATATGGTAAAAAAATTAATTATAATTTAATTAAACATTAAATGAATTCATTATTAGTAATTGCAATTTAAAATTTGTCACCTTTGTAACTGTATGCTCTGACAGGAAGGGTTTTAAAATCTTCCATATTAATTGAAAGGCCCAAGGTGCTGTCGCATAAAAAAATCCTTCTCGTTACATTAAATGAATTCATTATTAGTTATTGCAATTTAAAATTTGTCACCTTTGTAACTGTATGCTCTGACAGGAAGGGTTTTAAAATCTTCCATATTAATTGAAAGGCCCAAGGTGCTGTCGCATAAAAAATCCTTCTCGTTATTATTACAATTCTCACCAATTTAATATTAAAATGACTGTAATTAGTTGAGCTCCTCACCATTTACCACAACGGCTGCCTTCACAGTTTCAGGATAATTTGCCTCAAATGTCTTTAGGCATCTGATTGCAGCCTCCACAACTGCAGTGAGAAAATCCACAAGTTATTTATACTATTTCATGGCTACAAAGATTATTCAATTTTTGCATTGGAATTTACTGAATTACCATCAAGACTAGTGCATTGTCTGAACGAGAGCCCCTCCAGATCTACTATTCCAACAACTTGCTTCATATGGTCTCCCTCTTTTGATATGTTTTTCAAAACTAACCACAGTTTTTCCATGTGATGATAGACGTATCTGATGAACTCTTCTTTGTTTCCTGCTGCCATTTCCTTTTGTATGTCCCATTTCCCGAATGGTGCAAGCATAACTGAATAGAATAAATCATAACAGATAATGCTACTACGTATTATAGGTTAAGGGTTTTTGGATTCCATATTTTAATATTATTACTTATTACTTACTTGGACAGCCTGTTTTATCGAATCCGACGAGATCATAGCAGAAGTCTTCATCCCACGCCTTGGGGCCATCATAGTCCGCCAAGAGGCTCTTTACGTCTTCTAGCTGCTTGCCATTCTTTGTTCTACAAAATTTCCACATTTTTAAATTTGAAATGACAGTTCAACCAATGAAGTTGAAGTATGTAACTTACATTTCTGATCATTTGCTCTGCTGCGTCCAAGTTTCCATTGCGAGCTAGGTATGTTGGAATTCGTTTTAAATAATTTAGAACAACTTTCATTCATCTCACGAGAATAAATCAATTCGACTTTAATTTAAATTTTTACCTCTTAAAAATCTAACCAGATTCTTGTACGCCAAATCCTCCTCAGACAGTTCCAAATCTTTTAATTGCTTCCTCAACTAAACATATAATACAATTTCAAAACCTTCCAGTTCTCATACATTCTCATGCAATTTATTAGACACTTATTTATGATTATGTAGTTACCTCATCGAGAAGCTGGATTTCTTCTTTACTCGCGGGCTCCATAATGATCACCTTTTCAGACTAGACTCCTACGTGCTTTCTTGCTTATTCCAAATAATAGATCTGACGATTTCGCCTTTCTGGAAGCAATAAAATTTCGTTTAAAAGCTCAACTTTCAGGTTCAACGCACCCAAACCTCGAAATTCTCACAGCTCTCACTCTCTCTTAAATTGCCCCTGTTTTATGCCAACTAAACCTTAAGAGCACCCTCGCTATTTAGTCGCCGAAGTATTAATTCACTCAACAGGAAACTAAGTTTTAGATGCAATGTGATCCACATTCAGAATTCTCACGAAGCAAAAATCAAACAACAATCGCCAATGTCGGCCTTCAAGTGAGAAGTTGACAGCTTAGCTGCACTCGAATGAGTGAGAAAATATGAAACTGTTTACTCGCTCAAAATGAGAAGGAAAATGTTTTAAGGTACATACCTATGTATGTATTTAATTGAATCGTTCTTCATTCTGCCATAAAGTTTTGTTTTGTCAATGCATTATATAGCATTTGTGTAGCACCTCATTCAATAACGAGATCCCGAGAGTCATATATGTATATAGATAAATTTAATTATGGGAACTTGAAGAAAGTCCTAGATGCTGATAGGATAGGATGTGTAGGTTCATAATTTCGGATAACAAAAATTTTTTCCCAACATTGTTCGTTTTCGTTCTCACCGTGAAAAAAATGTTCCGAATTGTCTTCTGACTTTTTTTAGATAAATATGGGCCATGCAAGCATGAGTCAGAATTCAGAAAGATAACATTCATTCCGAACATGCAAAAGTTCGGTCGGATTTACTGCAGAAATTTAACAAAGATCATTTTTGACGCACAACATACAAGGAGATAAGTGATAAATTCATGCACGCTCATTTAAAATAAAGACGTAAGTACAACCCGTGAAACCCGTGGGAAAAATTTGTGTGATTTGGTTAGAAATCACCTTCAAAACAGTTTTTTNTAAGTGATAAATTCATGCACGCTCATTTAAAATAAAGACGTAAGTACAACCCGTGAAACCCGTGGGAAAAATTTGTGTGATTTGGTTAGAAATCACCTTCAAAACAGTTTTTTAAAAGAAAATGATTAGGTAATTTTCCATTTCCAGTTTATCGCTATAGTTCAAAGAAAGAAGCTGAACTTTATACTTTGAGGATTAAGTAAATATGAATCACCCTACACAGTAATATTGCGAATGTAGTAAGAACATTATCCTAATCGAACCCTTTTTCGTTGGAAATTTGAAGAAAGAAACCCGACTTGACTTTTTACGACTGTCTTAAGTCTCGCAGACCAACTGTTTTAAGACTCATCCATTGTCAGTTTCTTTAAATCCATTGATTATTTTTGTTTGTTCTGAGAGAGAATATCCGAAAACATGAAAACAATGTAAAATACCGTGATTTTTTTTTCATTGATATTTCTCAAGACAAAGTGCGTTTATTTGCGGTGACTGTCACTGACGCAAGCATGTAAATAAACAACTCAATTTCAAGTCTAAATTTGAAAACAATGAGAATAATGATTTTGTTTTGATGTGGCGTGGCTATTATAAGTATGTACTATGATATAATCCTATTTTCCCGCACATAATACTACTCAACCCCGTTTTCCCTCAGTCTGAATTGAATGAGCTGTGATGTCAGTCTGTGGCACATAAACTGATTCATCAAAACGATTCTCCCGTGAGGTCAGTCTAGCCGAAAATAATGATACCTTAATTATGTCGGAAAGCCAGTTCTGCATATTCATACCCCCACTCTAAATGGCACATTCTTTGAAATCTTCCATTAGTTTAACTGCTTTAAATACACATTTTTTACCTTCTTTAAGTAGGTAGGTAGAACCACTTAGCTGTCCCCTGTCCAGATTTGATTCAACTTTATAAACGTTTGAAGGTCTCTTATGGTCCCCTCGGCGGAAATATGATCCATATAATATTTGTCAATTAAAACTGGGAAGTCTGACGATGAAAAGAAGTCTAATCTCTCAACTTCAGATCTGTTTGGAAGGAACAAGAGAAAACAAATCATTTGTTAAATGCTATGCATTCCTAGAACGACGCCCTTTATCTAGTTACGACTATAATTTTGTGATGCTATACTTTGGCAATGCTAATGCCTGTTGTACTTCGACTTACGCAAATCTCCACAAAATAATTAGCACATTGCAATACAACTCCACAGTCCGTACTTGTCAAGAAAAAGCCACAATCTAATGTATTGTCCAGTGTATTTTTAGGCTAGTCGATTCATGTAATAATGGACAATCGTAATCGTATTGTGCCGCTGCGCTGTCAAAACGTGTAAAACGAGGTTTCCTTTGGTCAAATATCTGAAGTAAATACAACAGCAACAAACACTTCGCACTTGCTGAAAGCTTAAATTTGCTTGATTTCTGCAGAATTATATTCAACTCATGCCAATGACCACTCTCGATTTCAACGGATGCATCAACACCGACACCAACACCACCACCGCGTGTCCGGACTGTGAATGATGAAGTTCTTGATAACTGAAGCGTCTTTTAAAAGGTGATGATGCACTTGGATTTTGCATGTGGAACATTCGAGCGAGGTGGAAAACAAAGGCGTGAAATATTTTCCCATGTTCTAGGGAAGAGGTAGCTTGTAATTAAACTTGAAGAAGCTGCATGATTTTTTTCCTCTCTTAAAGTTGAATCACTTCAGGTATTCCGGAGACATTGTAGTAGGAATAGGTCAGGACATTGGATAATTATTATTTATTATGGTATTTATGCAAGGAAAGGTTTAATCCCAAGGCACAAAGATGGGATGAAACAAAAACAAGGTTGTATACTATATCCTCTGGAAGATGGAAATCTGTAATAAATTATATAATTTACTGAGTGAGGGATCATTTGTCTGCGCGTATTGATATGCATGAGCTTTATTTAGAAAAAAGATTCAAACAAGTTTTCCCTATGAAATTAATCATCTATGCTCATTACTATATGTATTGCCGTCGGCGCTTGCTTTAATTGTAGTATCTGGACTAAAATACTACTCTCCTCAACCTGAATATTTGCTTTGTCTGATTGAAAAGACGTTTTGTCATTGTCCAGGTCGTCTCCTTCTCCTTGAGAAAGGGATTGGATGTTAACGACTCGGTTTCAACTCTGAATTAGAGTTTGATTCTAAAGTGATTCCATTTTCTGTCTGCCTGCCTGTCTGTAAATAGGTAATCATAGTTTTGAGAGGAAATTTTAAATGTAAAACAAATGAAGGCCTTGCGCATAATAGCCGAAATAACTATTATAGTGATATCACTACGCTTTATCACGCTTACATTTAGGGTGCATGCTGAAGCAGCAAAATGATAGAATTTTTAAGCAAAATTTTTAAGATATGAAATTTCTTGCATACATAATTGCTTTGTTGTAGGGATTTCTTTGTTCACTACGCGCATATGTAGACATCCACTCATGTGTACCGTAATTTTCAAATTTCGATTCTCACAAAGTTGCTGCAGCAGGTTTCAAGCTTGAATTGAAGGAAAGAATCAAGGTGGACAACCATCAGAGAATCAGCAGAGACATTGATTGCATAGCTATGCATACGTCATAGGTAGGTATGGTTCCTGACGTATATTTGAACTAATAATACATATCCTTTTCGGTTAGGTCCAGGTTCAGGGATGTTCAATGTCGAGTCATTAGTGAGATCTAAGAATCCTTTCTTGCCTTCTATCAACCAGCAGTGGTAAAAATAGATTAAGCTTAAAGATGTGGGAAACAGCGAGTAAGATCAAATGGATGCATGATGCATAGATGTCTGACATTGTTGCTAAAATAAAAATCCTCCAGTCGAGTGAAAAAATGGAACAAAAGATACATAATTATCCTTTTCCCAAAAGCGCATTCCTTGCCTGGTTTTGAAGAAGGATTACGTCCACTGCGACTCAGCTACGTGAAGGGACACACGTGGCATTTTTTTTCTTTTTTTCATGTAAATTAGTGATCAAGATCGCATCTATGTAGGTATAAGTACTTTTGATTTCGCATTGAATTCAGGTTGGAAACTGAACTAGACTGCTGGTAGACTTACTTCAACTCGCCTCATAGTTTTTTTTCCATTTCCAGTTCCAGTTTCAACAAAATTTATCACCACATGTAGAGTAGATTATTTTACGTTCTTGAGATTATGTATGAGTTGTATGCATTTTCAATTTCAGCCCCGTATTGTGATTTGTTTTTTCCACCATTTCCATACAAAATGACATTACAATATTTCTTCTATTCAAGCCCGGATTTAAATGGCATGTACTTAGTTCAAGCTAAAGATCAATTTTAGTCAGATAACATTGCAGAAAATACGGTATGATGAAGGTCATGTTTTTAATTGCAAGCCACATGACTTCAGAAATAACCTCGTAACAGTGAGCCTTTCTACGGAGTTTTCACTTCTATTTTCAACAATAAGAATTTATTTGCTAAATATGTCACATTTTAGAATAGTTCCAATGAGCCATTCTTATTCAGTTCAGGCCCACTCATAGTAGTATGTATGTGTAATACAAATGCATCTTCCTCTCAAATCATGTCTTCTGTATTCTTTGTTTTTTGTTTGCAGAATTTCTCCGAAAAACTTTCTTAAAATTGCATGCAACATTTCTAAAACAACTATCATGACCTTCATTACATAACCACAAACAATGTCCATAATGACAATTACAGGACAGGCATCGATGGACGTGGAGAACCCTTCAGAATAATTGGAGTGGAGACCACACTGGGCTCACTTTTTCAGCTCGAAATTACTTGTTCACAGACATGAATGTATTGTTCGTAAACGATAACGAACAAGCGGAGTGTGCACAGTGCATACCAAAATAATTTTAATCGTTAGAATAGGAATTACTGGACCGAATTAATTATCACGAAAATAAAAATTGCCTTTTAGATAAGAATCGTTTTGGGAAGAAGAACTGTATCGGGAAGAAGATTTACAAAAATCTCTGGATCGGAATCACAGAGTTACTTCATCGTACCTAGAATCGTGATAATCTGCGGAACTCAGCGCGAGAAACTCCAAATCAATTACCCCGTGGGAAAACAACCATTAATGCCAATGGGAAAAATACTTCCACTCATTCTGATTATGATTAAAATCTCTAATGGACTTTATTTACATAACTTCTTACCATTAAGTATAATATACAAAAGAATCAATTCACGTAACTTCACAATTAGATTAATGAACTAAAAATAAAGGAAACAGAAATTATAATCGATATTTGCCGATAAGACCATCACAGTTAGGGCAAGTGTGTTTAACTAACATACACGAATCTAAAAAGCAGGGTATTAGGCAGCATCCACAAAAACAACAGAGACATGCGATAACTGCTCCCGAAAGGTAAGCCATAACCCCAGGTTTTTTCTCAATGGAGGTTCGGATTTCAACTTTGCAATGGGGACAGATCACGTCGATCGATTTGGATGCGAGCGGAATGCCTCTGGAAACGACAAGGGCGGGATCTATGTTATCGTCGTTGGAGGTGGAAGCAATTGAACCAGTGCCTAAAAATTAAAATAAAATTATAAAATTAACTATAGGCTATATGCAAACAAGTCTATTCATAAGCTGTGGTTTGGTTTGGCACAAACACGAATACCATTAGCCAATTGAGTTTTCTTGCAGAAAAATGAGACAACATTTTACATATTTTTGTATTGCATTGCATAAAAATCAACTCCGTTTAGAAGCAGCAAAAGTGATCTGGCTGACAACAAACAATTGACTAGGACTTTTGAAAACTTACTAAGTAGTAGAATAATATTCTAATACATTACCTCGAGCCCTAACGATCCTGTCCGGATCTTCCATTACAAATCCGATCTGTGGAACGTCTGGGTGATTTAAAGGTGCTGATGATGAATGAATACTGGAAGGATCTAGCTCTGAGTAAGCGGGAGGATCGTCAGGCCTCCTGGGTAGGGGCATATCATTTCCCCCGTCGAGGGGTTGATATGGCCCGGGTAACTTTGCCATTGTTTGTGGTTGGGATGAAATGTATAGCTTCTTGGAAGAATAAATGAGAGAACTCTTCAACGAAAATGAAAATAATGACTGAGGCTGTAATGATGTGATGCAAGTAGAGGCTGCCTAATGGCTGTGCACAAAATTTGTAGAAAGGACCTTGGACGTGTTGTGATCCATTTAGAAAGGGTTGGATGAACTCTTTCTAGGACTACTGTCAGGATTCCATGTATGACTTTATTCTTTGCTTATATTATAGCTTAGCTTGTTATAGTAAATGTCTATTTGGTTGTTCTTTTGGTCAACAAGATCAATGCGAAGGAAATGTTTCGTATGCATCACCTTGGTGGATTGGGGATCATAGACAGACCTCAGAATGTATACTGTAGTGGAATGCTATCACAGCCACGACCACAAAATTTACTTTCAATTTTAGCGCTAAGCGAGATATCCCATCCATCCCATGAATGCATTCCACTGTAAAACAGGTCAACGAAGGGATACATGTCGAGTGCGCTGTGGATTGTGGAGTTAGGCCCGTGAAGATGGAGCAGCAACAAAATAAATGACAGAATAGAACTTCATATGATATTAATCGAAGACCAGAGATATATATAATATATATATATATTTATAATGCACACAATATTAAATTATTAGTGATAAAGATACGCTTTAAAAAATACGCATTTTTTGGTTTTACACGAGTAGGTTCGTTGACGCAAAAAGACGCTAACCGCTAGCTGGTAACGAGAGCCTCTTGTAATGCTATGGTGTGCAATAAATAAGAACGAATTGCGATTGCGACATAAGAAACAAAAAAGCGAAGATATCGCATTTCAGTAACATAATGAAGCGTCTAGTGCGATGATACTATCGAGAGGGATTTTCTGATTCCTACGGGAGCCTTTGATAGTGGACGAACGATACGAAAATCAGGAAAATTATGAACTCATGATTACTAGATAAACGTACCCACCATGCATACATGATGCAATATTCGATAAATAAAGATAATTTTAAATCACGCAACGCTCAATAACTCAAATCCACACGATAAAAACTGAATTTGGGCAGAAGAATGTCGAATGATGGAAATGGTCCTAGCATTTGATATGTGATTTCACCCAGCAACTCCGATTTCAAAATGATTTTTTATTGCTTCCAAACTTTTGAAGTTCGAATTCGAGCTACTTTTTATGATGAAAAGAACCGCCTGGCCTGGGTTTTATGGGAGATTTCGTGACGTTTGCTGCTCCAGTTTTCTCGTGTTTAAAAAAACACACAATAAGTAATTGTGCGCATCATAAAGCTTTGAAAATGAAGCTGATATTGCTACTAATCTTAAGCTTCTCCACCCACACTATTTCTGATGACAAGAACGGCGATGGCGATTCAAA
>JAHZNI010000572.1:0-23170 GCA_027744415.1 Seira ritae
GTTACAGGAGGGGGAGTGGGTCGAAAAAAGTGGCTTTTTGGCGTTATATAATTTATGAATGCTCCCTTATCGTTTTACTCTCCGAAAAGTTATGAAAAGTACGTGCGTAGGTCGCAAGTTGTAGCAAGCATTACCAAATATTTTACCTTTTAGCATTAGCGTTCTTCCACCACCATCCATCCAGAGTTCTTTAGAATGTTTAGAAATATGATATTTTTAGAATTTAGTGTTCCAACTTAACTAGTAGAAGTAGAATAATTGGCATGCTGCTTTTAATGTTGTTTCCCTTACGTGTGACAAGACAGGCACGGTAGCATTAAATAGGTTTCGAAGGAAGGAGAGAAATGAGAGGGTCTACATTTAGTGTTTATCACTGTTTGCTCTTATAGGTGGATACGGGAATGAGTAGTTTTACTTGTTTTTATTGTTTTTAAGGATTTTTGAGATTACTTATCGGAGATTATGATGAGTAACGTTTACTTCTTCTCTGTTTCAGATCTAAGAAGCAATATTATCTAGACTTGACCAAGGGAGGAGTATTAATTCAGATTTTGGGTCCAGGAAATGCCGTATGACTGATTGGGATAAACCGATTTTGTGAAGTGAACAACCCCTTCATGATGATGTGGTAGCTGCAGAGGATATTTTGGAGCTTTTAAATTATTACTCCATAATATATTACCATGTTCATCAGGAAGTTTAGTAAACTTTGTCGTATTTCTTCGTGTGATATCGAAAACTTTGTTCGAGGAAACTTAACCACTCCACCACCCAAAAGAAGACTATATTCTGAGAAGGCGATAAAAATACCGTGAAGGCCTGAAGTCTGGAGTCAATATGTTTACGAAGAATTTAGTGATATTTGGTCTGCTGTTGTAAGTTTTCAACAGTTTTTTTCTCTTCGTTTATGACTATCGATTAAATTGTGTATTGACTGTCTTGTATTTCTTTTTTGTTGCAGAATATTCTGTTGTCATCAAAGTCATCATCATATATTTTTATTCAGTCCGTTAACATTAGCTAGTGAAGAATTTATTCCACACAGTGAGCCGACAGCAGATTCACTAAATGGAATTCCAGTTGAGGATAAAGAGAGTGCGAAAGAGAACGTTGAAGGATCTCATCATAGTGTAAATGCTGACAGTCAACCCGTACCGATACCTGCGCAAGTTAACTCCGAAAATGAAGGAAGTAATCGGATTGTAGGAAACGTTCTTCAATCTTCAACTCCATCGGACCATAATGATAACGACGAATCCATTGATGGGAAAGAAAAAGCAAGTGATAGTGATCCCTCATTAAAATCTGAGCCCAATAATTCAGGATCTGCTTCAGAAAGTCCCGAGAAAGATGCGCTTGGCTCTAATGGAGATGTTAGGGATACGGATAATACTGAAAATGATCTCATTAAATCTCAAGCTGATTTAAACGTCGGCGATTCAAATGATAGTGCAGGCATTAATTTGGAACAGGCCGACTTTAATCGCGCAAATGATTCCATTGATCATGAAGCCACTCAAGAAAAAATTGTAACCCCAGTTGTTGTACCTGCAGCCCCCACTCCCCAAAAAGATGAAGAGCCCATTCCGTCGTTTATGGAATGGACACAATTGCAGCAGCAAAAGCTGCATGAGTCGAATTTAGCCCAACAGGCAGTTGCGGCTGCAGCGTCCGCTGCACATGCTAACGGTCAAAATGGACACAAATCTCAGCATGCGTCGCACGCTCAACTCAATAAAAGCTCTGTCACTGGAAACCAAATAACTGCGGAAAAATCAAGAAAAGAGAGCACTGCGAAAAATTTTGCCTCTCCCGACTGCGGAGCGAAAGTCATTCAATCTAATCCCGAGTCACAAAACGCGAATGGCGTTCTCAGCTCAAGTCATGATGAATACATGCTAAACAAGTAAGTATATAATAATTGATGTGAATATTTGCATTTCAAATCTTTAGAAACTGTAACTATAATTTAAAATTCTTTGTCCAGGTGTGGAATTGCTATTTGGTTCATCGTGGAACTCTGTGAGCCTCTCAAAATCGAAAAGGTGTCATTAAGTTTGGTCAGAGTCAACGGCATCAGCGAGTGAGTTACCACTTTTGAGTTTTCTTGAACAAAATTAACTTTTGAATGAGTTTTCCTATATTTAGAATGCTTATATTATTGATAGGTATGAAGTCCTTGAAAGTGAAAATATCCACCCGGAAGATATTGATGTGACTGAAAAGGAAGAAAGTGCTTTGTACGAAGAACCTGTGGTGGATCAGCATCAACATTCCACTGATGGAAAAGCTGCCGATAAAAGTGTCTTTGGGTCCGCTAAAGATGTTGTAATAAATATTGTGAAGAAAGCTGCAGAAGTGTTGGTAAAATCTGGTAAGTTTAATTTACAACTTTTGACATTCAAAGTAGCAAGAAAATAATATTTTGTTTTAATGCTATGAGTGTTTCATGAGAGTAATTATATATTTTTATATTTCAGATAGAAGGAAGGACTCATCAAATATGGCGAATGCAGCTGCTCTGTCTAATTGCCGATCGCTTTTGCAGTGTTTGCCAAATTATGAAACGGAGTTTCATGAACAAGTTCTTTCATATTTATCGTGCAATTTTTCTGACTTACTCCCATTCCTTCACAAGAATTCACCTTGGTGTGGTTGGGACTATTGCCATGCTTTATTTAGCCGTCATAGCATTGGCTTGCCTTGGCAGCCCGAAGGATTTTACGCGAGTTTATTTGGTGGTCCAAGTGTACTTCATGCTTTATGCAATTACCACAGGCCGTTGTTGAAAGATTCGTGTGAAACTTTGTTTACGAAAAACATCTCTGCTTCTAGCGACCCCAACGTTGTTGGGGAAGGCTATATCAATGAAAGCGTGAAACTATCTCCTGTGGTGCCTCCGACAAAAACCACTGATCAAGAAGGTAGATTGCATTCATTATCGTATTTTTAAAATGTGTTGAGATTCTTTTTAAAATATATTCAATGATAATTTACTGTTTTAGCGAAAGAAGCAGTTCAAGTTAATGACTCGCCAACTGAAATAGACAAAGAAGGGGCATCGTCGAAGTCTGAACATCTGGAAGTTCTGAAGAAACAATCCGAACCTGAAGGACAATTTCGTCAACCGGAGGAACCTGCACTTGCTCCCTCGTCAACTGAAGAAAATGCACAGAAAACGGCTCCCCATATATCTTTACAACCTCCACAGCAGCAACAGGGGCAAGGAGCTCCTGAAGAAACCTCAGCACCATCACCACAGACTTCACAGCAGCAACAAGTTCCCATTGCCCAGCAACCACCTCCCCCACCTACTCCTCCAATTTCGGTCCAGCAACAACAGCAGAAGGAATCTGTTTTCGTCCGTTTGTCAAACCGAATTAAAACTCTAGAAAGAAACCAGACGATTACTGCGTCATACCTTGAAGAGCTGTCCCGAAGATTTAAGAAGCAGAATGAAGAAAATCATCATTTTAACGAAGGGACAAAAAATTTTGTAAACGAGAGTAAGCTTAAGTTCAAACTTTTGGAAGATGCGTACAAGTTTGAACTTCGAAGTTTAAGAAGAAACACGGAAGAGATAAGGGAGCGGTTATTCAACGTTCAGTTGCAGCGAAGTTTATTAATTTTATTATGTCTTTTACAATTCATCGCGATTTTGAGCGTATGTGTTTGGATAAGAAGGAAGTTTAGATACCTCGAGTCTCAAATGAATAATGTAGTAGAACCAGCTCCAGTATCATCATCATCTAACTTTACTCAACCCAGTGTACCTGTACCTACACCTCCTACTTCTCAGGCATCAAAATCATCATCTTCACAGTCACGCCAAGAAAGTCCACAACATCCAAGTTTGTTGGCCTTAAGAAAACGGGTAAATTCTGATGGAAGTCTTGGGAGTAGTCTGAACTCTATCGACAAGTCAAAGAAAATCAAAAAGAAGAAAAAGAAACTCCCAGATTTGAAACCTGTGAGCTTGAAAGGTTCAGGTCCTGCCTCCGCTCCTATCGAGCTCTCTGCTGGTGGAAATAGTGAAAGTGGGTTTCTTTTTAAGTATCCTGCGCCAACTAGTAATGCGTCAAGTACTTCCCCTGATTTGCCGATCTCGCTGAAGGAAAATGTCAGGCCTCGTGAATTACCAGTTGGAAATCCGAGTTCACTCTACACCAATTCCGCACGGCCACCAGTTACACCACCAGGATCATCATTGCATGCGCATGGTGCAGCATTGCTCTCCACCCAAGTTGATTCCCCTTTCACAATGATTTCCTCTACTTCAACAAACGTTTTTGTTGATTCCACAGTCTCGACGTCCAGCCGATTTGCTTTATTGGCGTCTCCTGGACCTGGTGCAACGACGAAAACGTCAAGTCTGAAGCGTTCCGGGTCACTGACATCTCTAGATAGTAGTTCCACGAGTAGTTACACCTACAGTGTAAAGACTGGTTCTAATAATGTAATGAATGGTCACGGTGATAGTCAAAGTCAAGGTAGCGCTGGTAGTGGTAAGAAGCGCAAGAACAAGGGTTTAAAAGCTCTCATGCCTAAAATTTTTGACCGATGAAACAAAATTATTGTTGTTAATAAAGTAAAACAATAGATATATAAAATGACAAAACATGTAGAGATTAATATTATTGATTTTAGAGCACCAAGTCTTTTTAGTCGTTGTTTCACTGATAAGCTACGATTCGATATAATTTTGTTGGTTTTAAGTCTGCAAAGATCATTACATAATGTCCAAGCAGTGAATAGTTCTAAGTAATGTTGCTTTATGAAACTGTTATTTTTGGACAACCTTTATTTAATTAATGCCCTTTATTACTGAGCATGGGTTTCTACTATTTAGTTTTTAATGCGCTTTTCTTAGATTACCCGAATGGGAGTAGGAAGTTGTCTTACACAAGACTGAGTAATAATATTATTTAGTTTAAATATTAATTACACGAATAGCTTTATTTTTAACTGTTGAAATAAACCTTCGTCGCTCACAATGACTTGGAAAGTCTTTTATTAATTATTATTCATATACTATCACTTTACACTAAACTGTAAAAAAGATCCCTGCTCTTCTAAAAATTCCTTACTCGGGAGTGCAGTACGCTGGGGCAACTTGACCACTGTAAAGTGCTTCCTCAGCATCGTCAATGACATCTTCAGAACTTAGCGGTGGATACACTTTAGGAACACATAAATGATTTCTGGGGCATGAACAATGGTAGTAACTGAAATGTAAGTCAGTTCTGACAGTGCCGCAGGATTGTCCGAACTTGCATTTCGGTAGCTGAAAATTACAACAAAAACATAGCTTAAATTAGATTAAAATATTGATTTGAATCGGTAGATTTCGGGAAAATACGTACCCTGTCACATCGGTAAAAGTAATTTGCTTCTGCGGTTCCATTTGCATGGTCAGTAGGGTCCGTTTTGGATAAAAAACTCCATCCTCGATATAATGGTGGACAGTAACAGTTAACAGACACGCCAGGAAGTTCAGGAGCTATGAATGTCTTCCGAATGGTTTTGATCATTGCCGGATTCTCATTGCCAGCGTTGTCTTTGTGCTTCTTCGGTGGTTCACATTTCGGTAAAACATTGGCTACTTCTGCACAGAACTAAGGATTGAAACGGCTTTTAAATCACTTTTTCTTGGGCCACAGAAGGCATCTATTCTTACTAATCCTACCTTTAGCTGGGTCCTGCTGCTCACCATAACCGTCAGAGGATCCATCACGTTTGCCGATTTCGAGCTTGGCGTCGTACTAACCGTCTGTTTTGACCCCTTCTTGTCATCCTTTGTGTTAATGAGATCTCTGTACAATGGAGGGGGACTCCATTCCATGGGACATTCTGTTCTGTCCGGGCACCTGCACAGTCTCTCAATCATAATTGGATAGAAATAGCGCTTGTGTATTATGTTGCAAGCGGATAAATATTTAGATGGATCGTCGTTCCTTTTAGAATCCGAGGGATTCTTGGTTGATTGGGGTTGCTGAAGCTTGTTTCCATCATTTCCTGCGTAGTAAGCAGAGCTGGAAACTCCTGGAGAAAACGAAGGCCCAACCTCATCCTTGCTTTCCTCTTCAACTATCCAAGTGGGACAGACAGGTAGATCACGTTCGCTTCTAATCTACAATTTAAAAAGGAAGCTCGTAATACTATTTCTTTGTATTTTATAGTTAACCCATTATTATCAAATCAAGTATCACATTACCCCTGTAGGATAAACCATTAACGCATCCTTATAATTTGATGGACTATTTCTCCGTCCCGTAGGCAGTGAATTCCTTTGACCATCCACCGCTTGCAGTTTTCCACCAATGCACATGACCAATACTGCACATTTCACAAACTGCGGGAGATGCACATCAAACTTTCGACTTTTGTTGCGAAACATTTTTAGAATCGATTGCAGAATTGATCATTAGCAATCTGTTGCTTTCACCGATCTTTCTCAGAGGAATACAATGCCATTTCTGAATTATTCTCTGTACACAGGAAGCTATAATTCATTTTGCACTGGAGTTTTTATTCGGGAATCAAAGTTGTGTACTCCATTTCGGCCTACAAAAGCGTTATGTTTAGTTTGGATTATGTGTGGTGGTGATGGATGCAGAGCACTTGCAATTTGCAACGCTACGTAAGTCAAGCCAAAAGCTATACACAATACACAGTAATATGCAGCTAAAGCTATACAATTCAAATCTGGCTAAAGCTTCAGATTTAGAGAAACTCATGTTGAAGTTGTAGGCAAAACATAGTAACACTTTCGAAAGTAGATTTCACTTACTTCCTTATCACGCTATTTCATTTAGCGTCTAGTGAGTGAGTTGGACGTATGTATATATGTATGTAGCCAAAGCTTTGCAAGTGTCTTATCGGATAAAAGAGATTTCCGATTCTAATTTTGGACACATTTTCCAACGAAGGAACGAGTGCATTGCGCCTTATGGTTTCTGCTTACTCGGCTCATGACTTCGAACAAGAAAAGTCATTTCCCGATTGTAAATTGCTTGCATGTAATTTTTTGTGCAGGTTTTTATGACAAAAAAATATGAACGAAAAGTTTAGGAGAGCACGATAGAAAATATGTTCTTATACAAGAAACTATATGCTCAATATTATGCAGGTACAATATGTGGGACGAATGGTGATATGAGCTGGAATTTTTTGTGGAATGAAAAATTAACGATCTCCGTGCCTTTCTCTTTCGGGGTTCATGCACATTTTGGTACATTTAATGTTTGTGTTACTCAACATTCAACGATGCATTAGAAGCCCGGCTTACATATAAACGTTCACAAAACTTTTGCCAAAATTTCTGCTCCAGCTTGTTGCACTATATTGCACACAACATGCACCTGACCTATACTGGACCTATGCATAATAGCTTTCCAAGAATATATATTTGACAAAAAGGGTTTAGTGTGCATTTCAATTTGTTATAATTTTGTATAGTCAAATTATTATTAATCTAAAACCGTACACCATATCATGAAAGAGCTAAACTGACTTGTTGAAAACTCGAATGAGGTAACAATGCATTTTCAGAGCCAGTCTATCGTTTGATAATCGTACTATAGCAAGCAAAGATCTTGATACACATTGCCCCTATTACATAATTTTTACTTTCCATACTGCATATTATCTCCCTTGTCCCTTGTCATCCGTAAGGCTTTCGCTAATGTATAAATAATTCTAGGACAAAAATTTAGACATCTGAATCTGATTTATTTTAAATGTTTAAATGAATAAAACTAGAGGGATCGTGAATCTCTTTCGTCGCATGAAAATCATTGTCTGGTACGTGTCTGACCCAAACTCTGAGTAGGAGTACGGATGCGATTACGATACACATATCCGTTTCCTACATAACTCGATATGAATTTGTATATTTGTTGACTTATATGAAAACAAAACTAAGATACAAATTTATTCCGCTGGAAACTCTGCCTCATAGTCATTGTCAGTATAGGTCATTATGATGTCATGTCATATCATATACGTCGATAGGTCCTACTTGTTGACTCCGCGTCAAACATTATTAGCAATGATTTTCTGTGGGAATCAAAATCTAGAAACAACGATATCCAAGAATCTTCGCAACATTTAGTGGTATTTCAAGGGTAAGTATGAGTGGAAGTAAGCCAAAACCACCCGATAAAAGTAAAGGCGAGGGAAAATCTGATGACTCCTTGAAGCCAATACTAAAACCTATAATCAAGCTTGAGCCACCTTCGGGGGAAGAACCAGACTGGGCCGACGACATCAAGCCAAGTAATAATGGACCAGGGCTGCAAGTCCCAAATCGCAAGCAATCAGTTGCTTCTGTTTCGAACCTGGGCAAGTTGGCTGGAGGAGACGTGATAGCGCGTAGTAGGGGCATAAGCATCGGCAGTATTCATTCAACAGCTAGCACACTTATAAGCCAATTGCATAAAAGACAAAACCGGACTAGACAAGTTCGATTTTTGGGTATGAAGGATATTATTATTGTGAAATCAAAAACAATGGGTCGGAGAAATAATATTATCTTTCAAAAATTATTCGGTTTCTGTTTAACTTCTAACAGATAATGTAGCCTGGCGGTCAATATCTGCGATAAGGGTACATGAATCGACGCTATCCATTCCAGATTATTATGACGATGAACAGTCCAGTTTCGATCTTGATGACCCAAACGAACTACCTGGTTTTGCGAATTTGTTTTACTCTAAAGAAGTCACTATTTCAGAGTCCTGTTGTGGTAAGAAAAATATATCGATCGAAAATTGTTACATTCGTAAAAAACTAATAATGTTTTATAATGAAACATTGTATGCGTAGGGGGCAATGTGCACACAATTCTCGAAGGACAAGATGGAAACGTGCTCTACCACGCCGTGAAGAAAGTGGACGGATCCTGTGCTTCAGTTGTAAAATGGTGCTGCCCCTTTAAATTAAACTACACCAGAGTAGGCTTCTCAATTAGTCTTTATAGTGGAAGCATTGGGTCAAAGCTGGTCACATTTACTAGAAGCATGTATTGGTTGGCAAATCAGTTAGACGTAAAGCCATATTTTACTCCATATTTTCGACATTCTCATGATACTTTTCAACTTTCAACAGAAACTTATCCAATCATCATTTATTTTGTCTTTGGCCTATTTAGTAGATTGTCGAGACGTTTTACACGCTGCAAAAATGCTATCTGGGTATCTTACATGGAAAATCTTTGATCAAAAATCAAAACATATAAAACGAAAGTATCTTTGTACTATTAATGCTTTGATAATAATAAATACTTTCTCCTCGTCTAAATCTAGGGCGCATTGAGAAATCATCGGAAGGATATTGCATCATAGATAGGAGAGGAGTTGAAATATATGAAGTGATCAGGGACGAGAAAGTCAAGAAGACCTTGAACAAAACGGAAACAACGTTGATTGTTAAGTCTAAAAATGGAATGCTTTCAGATGCCATCATCCAATATTCGAAAAAGACATGTTTTAGCAGCGTCTTTCCTCTGTGCTGTCGTGAGTACATTTATTTTATGCATTCAATTCCTAGCTAATGAAATATAGCTTTTTTGAAAAAATAACCTAACATCTAATTTCAATTTCAATTATGTAGTACAGTTTAAACATTCAATTTCATGGATGTATGATGGCATTGACGTAATCTCAAAAGTCTTACTTTTGGGGGTATTATTCATGGAGGTAGATAATCACAACCACTATTCATTTAACACCTAAGAGTAGAATTTGATGTGACGTTATAAGTTGTGTCATATAATCATTTAATGTAAAAAAATGTCATGTTTTGCAGTTAAACAGCAACGAGGAATACGTTGACCTGCCGCTGGGAAGCGTCCGAATTTCTGACACAAAATAGCTAAAGCTAGAATAGCCCGAGGTGTTTTCGATCAGTTTGTTTATTAATTATGGCCGGAAAATAAATAATAATATGTCAGTCTACAGCAGAAACTATTATATTACAATTTATGTATTAATACAAAAAGCCACTCATATAACTCCCGATAATTGTATCTGTATTGCGTTAGTTTAACATTTAAGCAGAACGAGATGCATTCTGTTGACAAATTATTGCGAGCTAACATTATTCAAATCTTTTCAAGCTTTCATTGATTCCCATCTAATAGAACCGCCGCATCTTTTTTCTACTAACTTCATTTGACTTAGGAACAATCCAAACTGATGAACATGATCATAATCGAAGACGGAATGTTAAGAAATTGACAGGAACATAATAGAAGAATATCAAATTGATTGTCTCGAACAAAGTAATAGCGTCAAAGAAGAAAGGGATATTTATAAAGTACATAATAAAAAGCTTTCTAATTACAAAGGAAGTCGATTTCCTGCTCAAGCAAACTACTTTTATAATTCTATTTCCAACAAAAGCTTTTATAATAAATAGCTAATGGGCGCACCACTACCATACCACCACCACACGTGAGCAAATCAAAAGATTAAAGTAAACAGAAAAAACACCAATCGAAGAATACAAAAATAAGTCTTTCGTAGATAAGATAGACAGTGCTACATATAAGATAACTATAACGTGTTCAGTTCAGTGAGAGTGATGAAGTCATCCTGGTGTCGTGCAGTTATTTATAAAAGTCCGTTAAATCAGCAGTTTTCTCGTTAGTCCATCTGTCCATCGAAATGAATAATATGGATTTAAAAGAGCGATGAAACGCGAACGTGTTAACATCAACTTGAAAAGGTATACTTTCATATTTAATGGTGCCGGAACGCCCTAAATTGGAATCATATATACAATGCACGTAATCCGAATTATGTTCATTACAAATAATACAACATGATTTCATTAAAATCAAGTACAATCTTAGGCTTATTTTTTTACTAAATCATGCACAATTGAATTATTTTTACGACATCGATTGAAGTTCACACAAAGCGATACCGGTAAGTTAAGACGCCAGCGGCTGCTACTGCTACTCCAGTAAGCACAAGGCCCAAAGTTAAGGCTGATTTGTATGACGGTCCTCCTCCATTGTCTTTTTTCTTGGAATTCGAGTTCGTTTTATCAGTGGAATCCTTGAACATTCTTTTGTACAGCATTTTTTCTGATTGATGCTCCTTTTTCTGTCGTTGAGTTAAGAGTGCTATTTCCTGTTCACGGACAAAACAAAGACATAGACGTTAAGAAAGATGATGGCACATAATTATCATAGCTCCAGTCTTTCGTTAATACATGTAGTAACCTATAAGCCCTTATTATTCAAAACATACTTGTAAAACAGCTTTGTTTTCAGGTTCTAAGCTACTTGCAGTTCGAAGGACGTCTAACGCTTGAGTTGTATTTCCTTTTTCGGCAAGAATCTGAAAAATTTAGCCATATACACATTAGTATTGGGAAGTAAATTCCATTGTCACCAGAAGCCAGACATCATGTACATCCATACCTTTCCTTTTCTAAATAAAGCTTTGACGTTATTCGGCTGACATTTTAAAACGGCTTCCACTGAATTAAGGGCGGGTTCATAGGCCTGCAACTTTAGTTGAACTTGCGCCATATTGTTCAAAGTTTTAATGCGATCGTCGAATAATTCTCTAAGCTCGTCGCTGATTTTAAACTGCAATTGTAAACAATAGCATATATTAAATAAATTAAAAAGTCAAAGGAATGAAGGTAAGATTGTTTTAGATAAAGTCAATTAAATATTTAAAAATACGTTATCGGGGTCATTTGAATTAGGGTACTGGATCCCGCCTTCTGCCTCATCGAGGAACTCCAAAGCTCTTCTATAGCACTGAATGGCTAAAAGAAGACTCTCCACGAGTATACCAGAAGTTTCCACGTTCTCTTTTTCGGTTTCCTATCTCTCTCCTTTCAGCGACGGAAAGTTCAGCTAAATCCTTCTCATTTTCAAAATCAATTAGCTCCACTTCATAAGTCAGAGGCGTATTTGGTGGAATATTTGGAGACAATCCCTTGGAGCCATAAGCGAATCTCGGTGAAATCTTAATAATCGCTACTTCACCTTTGCACATTAGTGGAACGGCCATGTCTAGACCAGTCACAACCTGCAAAGCAAAGGTATAGGTTATTGACAGAAAAGAGAAAAGCGACGAAAAAAAAATCAGACTCAAAAACTTTCACTACCTCAACATCCCCCAGTTGAAAAGTAAACTTTTCTGAGGAATCGAAAATGACTGACTCGTCATTTCCCAGTCGTCCTTCAAAGCGTATGGTACAGATTTCTCCACGCAAAGGCCTTGTCTCCGGAAGCCCATCTTTGATGACCTTGAAAGCAATAATCATGTGTAAGATCAGTACCATTGGGGTTATGAAACGAGAGAGAGGTGTGGTGGCGTAATTTAAATTGGGAATTATACCTTTTTCATAATTTCATCGTTGCCGAGAATTTTCAACCACCCGTCATTTTCTTCGAGCTCCTTCTCCACCTGGCTTTTAACCTTCTCAGCTTCGGCTAATTCTTCATCAGGTACATCGTGTTCCTTCAGTTCACTGGCTTTCGCCGATATCGAACTCTCAGGCTTTGGGGACTCATCCTCGGTTTTGTCGGAACGTACATCATTATCAGCATCCCCTCCTCCATTGATAACTTTAGTAGGCGTTGAAGACATGGTTTCTGCAATATCTGACTTTGAACTGTGCTGCTCTGAAGTGGTTTCCTCGAATGATGCATCCGCCGCAGACATCTGAATTATTTCAAAATATCAATCACTGCTCAACAATCCAATATTCAATTCAGGAAAATGAAACCAGCCAAGCAGAAACACTGGCAACGATGATGTGATGTGATAATGGTTACCTTTCTTCGCGGTGTGAATATCTTCTTGGTTCCAAAGTTCCAATATCAATGATGGGGTCAACAGTAGAATTTAAATTCGCATACTACAAGTAAGTCTATGGTCAATGTCTTGTCTTTCTTATTTCCATCATTTATCACCTGCGACCTACTTCACCATTTCGTGATTTGGAACTCCCAACAAAAATAAGAAGACGGCACTGGATATGATCAATTTATTGGATCCAGAAACTTCCTCCTTGCAAGGACCAACCTATGAACAAGGAAAGGCAATGGCACCAACTATTGCGAAATTTTTCTCACGAATTCACTTTTTGCAATGCAATGGCAATAATGATGATCATGCAGATGAACAATGAAGGGGCTTCACAAGATTCGCAAATAAACATATCAACATTAACTGCACAAGAAGACACAAACAAACAGACGACTCCTTTATGCTTAAAACAGTTTATAACGCGCAGGCCCTCAATAATTGCAACATCACTGGTTATTTCGTAATTCTCAAACCGCCTGCCTTGTTTGGCGAATAGCTTGTAGTTAGTATTGGCACAGGACGAAAGGCAAGAAATCTCTGTAGTCAGAAATCAGAATACATACATTTAAATGGCCATAATGAGATCTTTGAGAACGAGAACTCTATGGATTGTTCTGTGAAGGGAAATATCAGTCAAATCAGATGGGGCTTCGCGCTAGGGAATGGGGTTGAAATGAAACACGTTGCTTGTAGTTATGAGGCCTATTGAACAAAGACAACGGTGCAAGTGCAATTATTACTCAACAGAGTCGCTTTCGAGCGGAGTAATGATATTGGAGAAACTGACAGCAGAGAAGCTACTATTTTATTCTAGGTATTTGTCGCACGAAAAAAATCTACTAACTATTGAGCTATTTACAGCAACTTTTAAGAAAATTAACATTTCATTTCGATTTCTTGTCGGATACATTTCACACGGGAATGCATTTATCGTCTTCCAGGAAAGACGAAAATTGAAACGATGCAACCGTGAAACAATTTTGTGAAGGAAAAACCATGAATGTTCCTGCGCACATAGCTACATACACACACGCATGTATGTATGTACCTATGCATACGCGCCAACTGTAATTATTTTTTTCTGGTAGAACCAATTCACTGGTTAGCTAATATAATCGGTGATGTCAGAGTAAAAGTTCGACAACCCTCTTCTTAAATAATTTCTGATACAATTAAGAATTAAACTATAATAAAATGGATTCTCTGAAAATCATTTAACGAATCAAAATGCCTAAAATGTTTTGTAAATAAATGTAATGATGTTTCCAGAAATGCAAAAATTGTTGGTAAGAATCATGGAAGAATAGTAATCCTCTACAATGGGTAAGAATTAATAAATCAATTGTTTCGCAAATAAATGTGCAATCGACGATCGCACATAAAAATGCTTTGTTGAACGAATTTTGACTTGTTGAGCAATATTTGACAATCTACAAATTGCCAATAAAATCCTAATGTTATTATATTAGATTCGAAAAACTTAGATTCGTTTCCATTCCTTGTTAAAGTAAGTACGTAGCATTTATGAATTTTGTAAGCATTTTTCGTCCCAAACATATACGATAAAATGAATCACTTTAAAATCCTTCCAATTCCGAAAGACGACAAATTGTCTTACACCACCACACTCGCACACCACATTAGGATAAATTATTAAAGAGGCAATTCATAAAANAATGCATTAGATAACATTGATTATCCACGACCGCCACATATATTTCCGTCTATACTCTCTACGAAATAGGAATACGATCCGAGTATTTCAGCTTTCTTCTCTTCTTCCTCCTCTCATGTTTTTATTTTTTTGAAACTCCGTTACAGTAAACAACGAAAAAAAGCTGCACTTTAGTGAAGTGATAAGGAGACAGGCCACATGCATAAACAAAAAAACACACACACGAGAACGAGAAACTCCTTGTTCTCTGAAGCTGAATGAAACTCACGAAAAAAGCTGCACTTTAGTGAAGTGATAAGGAGACAGGCCACATGCATAAACAAAAAAACACACACACGAGAACGAGAAACTCCTTGTTCTCTGAAGCTGAATGAAACTCTCTCGAGAGCAAATGAGACCGATTCATTTTCCCTCTGTCTTTTTTATTTACAGTGATATTCCGTGGCTTTTAAAACAAATGAGGATGATTTCACCAAAATGGTATTTTCAAGTAAAACAAGAGAGAGAAAAAAACTTGTCTCGTTGTTTCAGGATAAAAAAGCATCTCTTTTGGAAAAGTAGCATGTTCCTTTTAAAACGAAGAGAACAGAAAAAAATCCTGTGTGTATGTATAACCCTTCCATTCGCTACTTGTCTCTTGTCCATCGTATTTTTCTGTTTCATCAAGCTTGATAATGATATTTCTACAATATGGATCTCTGCAAAACTCTTTGTTTCCGCTCATGTGTGTGTTATGCCTCAACATTTTTCTACCTAAAATAGACATAATCTATATATGAAGAAGGATTGTCGAGCAGAAGAAACAGTTTACTTGCAACCGCACTCTGTTGTGGGTATGATCATCATCATGATCCAACGAGAAAAGCTTTTTTTTTTGAAAAAGAAGAACTTTAACAGCTTCGACCAGAAGACCAAACCAACCAACCGTCCGCTGGAAAATAAGTGAAAAGAGTTGAAATTCTGTCACAAAAATCTCCAACGGTCGCTATTTACTATTGCTTCTTGTTTTTTCTACAATTTTCCCAGTTTCTCTGCTCAGCTTTTCAGCCTAGGGTTTCCTTCCTCTCTTTCCTCTTTTCGGCTTGTTCTTGTTCTATCACAGGACCAGCAAAAAAAGAAGAGAGAGACCGTCAGTCGTCGTGATACAAAGCAGAGGCTTTTTTTTTGCTGTGAGAAGCGTATCAGATTCAGAGTTCGTTGTTGGATCCCAATTTTAGTAGTGGCTTCCTAAACCCAAGAAAACTCGTGATAGTCGAGTTAGTCGGGAAGAACAGTGTGTTGGAAGAACACACATTTGATGAAGGAGCTCTCTCTCTCTTCTCTCATCCTTACTTCTTCTTGTGAATGAAAAAGATGAGACTCGTCGTGTTTATCACAAAACCGTTCCATGTTTTCGTACTTCTTCTCGTCTGAAATACTTTAACTAGAAAAAGTCAATAAAGGAAAAGTCATTCCTTAAAGTTTTACATTGCCCCGAAATTATTGCATTTTAAAAAGTTAGCAAAGTTAGTTGTGCCATTTGGAAATAAGTTTTTAAAAAGTTGTTGGTAATGTCTAATTGATTTACAAGACATCTTATTATGGTACAGTTAGTTCAAATCTGTGCAAAGTGTCAATTGTGTCCCAGTTTGGTTTCATATGGTGCTCTTATGAGCTATATATAAAATGAAAAGTCAATGATTTGTAACAAAACTCTAAACTCTTTTATTACAAAGGAAAACAATAAAGAGCTGCCAGTGTTTCTAGTTTATCTCAGCTTTGGATTATTGGCCCTTCAGAGGAATTCAATCAGCGTTGGATGTCACAAAAGAAGTGGATTTTTACAATCCTTACTCGTTTTACCGATATAATTATAAAAACTTCCATTCCACCGTACTCCATATGCTTCACAGTTCCAGCTTAGACTTTTGTCTGAAATGAAAGATAGATATTTCGAAAAACTACATTAGTATTACAAACCACTTCTGTCTCATCTTGTGAAAAAACCCGGTAAGTCATTCATTCATCTCATCTTTAATTTTCTGTACTCCAAAAATTATACGAAATCAGATGCCTGTAGAATCGGAAATGAATTCAAGTTGTGGGAAACTTCTTTGAATCCAAAATAAGAGCATGAAATCATGTTGACAGTGGCACTGAAATAGGAAAGTATGAAATACTGAAGAGAAGCTCGTGTGTTTTGAATACAAATTAAAATTCTTGAGGTCTTGTTGTCTCTCCCAAAACACGTGTAATGCTTACACTTCTCTGTCCATTATATCCATGTGTGTGTGCATAACGAACAGCACAAGTTGCGTGCATAACATTACAAGCTCATATTTTCCTCCTTCTACGAAGAAAAATATATGCCTAGGTTTTTAGTCGAAGGAGGAACAAATTTTGAATTCGTATTCTCAGCTTGTAGAATTCCTTGAATATCCTTTATTATTAAGCCAGCATATGTACAGGACTAAGGTACGAAATTCGATAGACGATGATAGTACTATAGATTCTGGAAAAAAACTTCAATAAGAACTACAATTTCCAGCTTTTTCTCATCTTCCATCATGTCCATGATGTTATAACGAATGTGAAAGTTTTTTTTGCTATCCATTCATGATTTACGCGAAACTTGGCTTGTCTCGTTTTTTTCTTCTGGTGAGAGCGTGTCCGTGAATAATATGAGCAACTGCATAAACAAAAACTCATCCCGTTTTCTTGTAAAAGAAAAAGCTGAAGAGAGCCTTGTCTGACTCTCGGTGAAAGAAGAAACGGGTTCTCATCTCTCCCTCTACTCTCTACTACTCATTCACCAGTCAAAACACAACGATCCTCTACAATTTTCTCGCTTTTTCTCATCTATCTGTCGAGTGAAGTGTTTGGGACGGACGAAAAAAAGAAGGAATGGGGAAAATCTTCACGTGCCAAAAAGCTCAAGAGGTACGTTTATATTAGATACTCGCTCTCACCGTCGTCGCTTCTTGGGTTGCATACGCAATTTTTTTTGTAAAAAAAAAGAAATACTATGAAAGGAAATATTTTGGTGAAATAATATTTGGCGCAATCGTCAGTTGATGATATATTGCCCCATTCTTCAACTCAACTACCTACGTTTTACGATGAGTCGTATTACCCTTATGATGGGAATGATGATCGGAATGGTGATGATATGGTCGGATCAGGAGGGTTCCCTTTTTCCTGAAAATTTCTTTCCCTTTTTTCTGTCATTTTTTTGTTTGCTTTCTTCCCGTTCGTTCTAGTCTCTAATTCTCTGCCAAGTTTTGACCTGGTGAACTGAAATAGGTCCATGTCATAAACTATGTAGTTCCCAGCTGTTGGTTGATTCCCCTTCACGTAGTGGAGCACAACGTTGCGTTGGGTCGACTTTTTATACCATAAAGTCTAGATTTGTTTTTTTTCCTGGAGACATTTCACCCACCTTAGTTTACCGACCCAAGTGGGGCAGGGAGGAAGATGAAGTAGGTATATAGGGGGAATGAGCATGGTACTATGCATAATATAGACCTTCAGCTCTCATAATAAAAACTAATCTTATCAGGAAGTCAGTAGGTCCGGTTAAGTTCATGCTGGTCAAATGGATGAGAACATCTACCTACACACACAGGGAAATTGCAAACTGTGTATGTCACGTTAGTTTAAGCTAAAATGAATTTTTTTGCCAAAAAGGAATCAGAGTCAGGAAGGGGAAAGGCTCAAAAAACATCCTCTTCCCAAAATAGAGTAAGACAAGACAAGGTATAAAAAGGCATAATCATAACCATTGATACTCAAGACCACGTTGCATTCCACTTCATACGTATTCTGGAAAGGCGTGCGTAACACTCGAAAATCGCAACTGAGCTCACCAGGGTAGAGGAAAATCCTTTAAAATAAACTTTTCCCTTTGAATGGGATAGGAGGAAAAGGAGCACTGCGTCAGTGGTGGCCTGGCTCAGCTTGGCCTGGTCTGGCCGGACCACGTTACGTTTTTTTGTTGTTGCTCCTGATGTTGTACAATAATAGTTGTAGACAAGACATGTGCTTGGCATTTCACTCTGATCTTGTAACTTACTGCTATCATGAATCTAGTTTAGCTTTGGTACTTTCCCAGCCTCAAGAAATACATACTTGCAGTTTTTTGCACTACTTTTTTCCCCTCTTGCTATGGAAGAGAAACCTGTCATTGCCAGAAACTTTCTCCGGCTTCCCCTTTTTTATTCAGGTTCTTGAACTTAAGCTCATTTATACACGTATTTTGTAGAAGATGAAGTGGAATGATAAAGATAAGTAGTGGAAGTTCTGTATTGTCCTTGTGCGTTGAGGCTGTAGTGCTACTATGCTACTGCTACTTAGTTTTAGTGCAACAGCAAACTTTGTGATTCGACGAATACGTAATATGTATGTGTGCCGGTAAACTGTGTGTAGGTCATCCGGAGAATAGTAATGCTCTTCTTAAGAAATATTTGACTTTTATCTGAGAAAAATGGTTAGGCTTTCCTGTAGCTAATCATTATTAAGCTGGGAGAAAGAAATTATCTGTTTCTCGGGAAAATGTTGCGAAAAAAATTGAAAAGCAAGCCAGAAAAAAAATCGTGTTCAGGTTCTTTCTAGTTGGTGAGGTGGGATGGCATGAAAAACTGATTTCTGATTCAAAGCACATTTCAGCTCTACTAATTTTTGAGTGCTTTCTCCTTATTTGATTTAATTTATCAGGGGTTGCGTCTTACGATAAGCCTGAAGAGTGTATTTCAGTGCTGAAACATTCGCAAACTGGTAGTTTAATTAAAATTATAGATAATGTCGACTGCCATACTGCCAATATATATTTAGTTAAGTTTGTCATAAAATTCAATATTATTTCTTTTTATTTTCCAGAGTGAAAGCCTAGGTAGGTCTTGGTCAATTTACCTACCTACGTTGGTTGACAGAAGCCCTTTGCAATTTAACTCCACAGAAAGAATTTGATGAAAAGGACTTCCATCAAACTTGTCAAGATCCAAAGAAGGGGATTTTGAAATCATCGGAATAAGGGATGCAAAAGCAATAACCCAGACACCGCGATGAATTCATGAATCTCATTCTCAGACTTACATTCTCATCATCCTTTTTCGGCCAAGGAAAGGGTAGTGATGGAGAGATGAGATGGATTTCTTCACCAGAGAAGACTGACTGAAATATCTTATGAAAGGATCGTACAAGGATAGTATGACACAGACATAAATATAACTTTAGATTAAAGAAAAGGGTAGTGATGGAGAGATGAGATGGATTTCTTCACCAGAGAAGACTGACTGAAATATCTTATGAAAGGATCGTACAAGGATAGTATGACACAGACATAAATATAACTTCATATTCAGAAGAGTCGGAGTCTAATCCCTTAGTCCTTACGGATTTTTGTCATGGATTGGATTGAATGCGTCTTTCCAAAACAGACGACGGATGACGTATGAGATACTCGCCTAAATCAATAAAATGTTTGATTAAAGCACATAATATAAATTATATTTGTGTCAGTGATATACTGGGACACGAAACTAATATGCAAGAATAATTGTATAATATATAGGGCACACATCATCGGAGTTAATAAAAAAGGAAAGCAACGAATGAAAAATATATACATTATCCAGTACGCTGAGTCAATGTGCAATATTTCAACATAAAATTCCCCACATCAAATCATTTGTGGTATAACTACTCTGCTGAAAATCCCATTTTTCCCTGCGACATTTTGCTGATTCGTTTAAAACAGGCAGTCAGCTTGAAAATGAAGTAGTAGTAACGTAACTTATTGTTAGTACATAATATACGATAAAGTGAACTACAACTTCTGTTGAGAATATCAATGACGATGATGATGAAACAGATTTCCTAGACTGCACTCGAGGACACATTGGGAATTACGTGACATATGAATCGAAAGAATTGAAAGCAGTGATATCTTTCTTTTTTTTGAAAAATGTAACCACATTGTAAACAAGTTGGCACCTTGCAGAAGCACGACACATTCACATCACATCGACTATAATAATAGACGTTTCTTTTTATATCTCTTCTCTTATGCATTGAGTGACATTTCCAAGAAGGGAAACTTTTCATTCCTTACTTTCCATTACCTGTACTTTTTCTCCAATTTATTCCACAGGAAAAGGCGTCGTGGAAGCATGTTCCATGCAAACTTACGGAGCTGAGCTAGTGCATTTTTTTGTCAAAGGGAAAAAACTTAACATATTGAAGCGATTTAGCACTTTTCTCTGGAAAAAAATCTGAAAGCGTAGTATTGCAATAGGGAGTTTGAAAAAAAGTGAAATTGCACACATCAGGACAAGTATTATAAAGAGAGGGAGAGGAGAATATTGCATCGTGAAGATTTCCTTCCAAGTCTTCAATTCTCAATAGATCAAACATATACGTGAGTCAAGTGATTTTTTGAATTGATTTTGGCCTTCAGGGACTTTGATCAAAATGCCGCTCTCTGGCTCCATCACATCTACCTCCACAACGACGAGGACGACGACGATAGCTTCTGCATTTCTCCGTGCTCACAATTGTGACTTCGTCTCCTGCCATAGTTATGTATGAGTATGAGGTTCTAGTATGTTATCAATATCAACCTTTCTTTGTGAGGAGAGGAACCAACAGCTTTTTACTATCTTGTGTGTCTGCTGAAGTGAGAAAGTGAAACAAGTTATTGGGAGCACCTTTCCCAGCGAACGACTTTACTTGTTCAACTCAATATTCGCGAAAGTGTAAATCTAACGATATTCAGTTACATACGTTTTAGTGGAGTAAACAGTAGGATGGAAGCGTTGTTGGTAGTACTCCTATCCTAATGCGATGTACGGAAGGTGCAAGATGGTCCCGTCCTTTGGGATATTTTTTACTGTATATCTGAATGGAATTTTAAGAGATTTTCCTTTCTAGACTCTGAGTAAGCCTTCCTTTCTCTTGGGTTTTTTTATTCTCCGAATTGAAACAGGAAGAAGCTGGGAAAAAAAGAAGTTTGACGATGAGGAGGCAAATGGCAATTTTTACCTTGTGGTTTCTCACAAGCTCGCATGCCTAGTGACTCTTGAAATTTATAAAATATGATGATATGGACTACAGTCTGACATTTTCAATTTGTAATTTAGGCACTAGCTCCTTAACTTCAAATGTTGTGCAGTAGACTTGAGATTTACAATGTTCACTTGAAGAAGCACGTAGTAGCTATACGATTTTCAAAGAAGAGGTGAAAGTTGAATCAAGCTTCAGCGCAAGAACCTACTTCAGGGTAGGTGTGGGTGGATGACAATGAAGATAATGGCTAACCCGACTACTTACAGCAGGCTCGGTGGGGTCTTGCTCTTTTTAGCCGCGGTGTTTTATGTTGTTGATGGAGGAGCTCCTACTTCTTCTGGACAAGGTAAGTTTGATAATTCTTTATCTCTCGCCTGAGGAACACTGCAGGAAAAATTGTATTGCGGACATGCAAAAATAAAAATAAAAAAATGCGTCGAACAACAACATGTAATTCATTATAGTTCAACATTTTTATTTTTAATCAGTCTTTAAACTCTCATAAATCATTAGGGTAAAATTTGCATTCATGACCTTAGGATTAGGATCATATTTCTAATAGTATTCGGTCCATTTTGTTTACAACTTGCATCTTACCTTATTGAAATTCATCTATCAATAATAAATGCATTGCACATAATTAACAATATATTTGCAAATGTAAATGACAATGTCAAGTATGGAGCAGAGGTAAAAACAAACTGGCCAACGTAAAGAGAATTTTAATGATGCGATGAATGACGTCTTTTTTGTACAGACTGTCATCGGCAGCAGTAGCAATATAAAGATTCACTTTCTTGAGGGCTCATAATATGTCATGTCTCATTTATATCCATTCTCAATCCTAATCATCATTTGCTATATTTTTTATAGTCATTGGGATAAAGTTTCTTAAGATCTTCTCTGGTGACGTATGGGATCATGCGGATTTTCTCATCTTCTGGCACAGCGACATTCATATCAAAGCAGACTTTGATCATGGCGATTCTAAATAGGTCCTCATTATGTTGAATAAGAGTTAACAACCACCGCTCCATGTTGGTTTGTTGGTACTGGGTGCAAACCAAGCATTTTCCATTTAGGGCAGCTATTGTTCTTGCTGGTTAAAAAAAGAAGAAAAACACAAATCATAAAAACATTTTGCGGTTTGACTTTCAAAATCTACCTTTAAAAAATTATAGGCATAGGCAATAGTATTTTAGACTACTTTTATTATATGTACTACACTTACGCTTCAGCCATTTCCCTATTACATCACAGTGTCCTTCAAAAAACACGCACTTCATCAAAAACTTCATGTAGCTCCGTCTTGTGAAGGCTTGCTCAATTTGTAAATCATCAATTATGGGAAACAGCTCCAGAGGATATTGCTTTCCTCGGAGAACGTATTTCTCATCTTTATGAACTGTCCTAGCGGAACTCATCTTCAGTTTCATTGTTATGAGGAGGATGACTAGAACTGTGAAGTGTTCTGACTGTATCAATCTCATATTTCCCAACTGTAGTGTGCCTTTCAACTTTATATACCATATTCCAAAAAGAAAAACTGGAAGATCACATGCATACTCTTGTCATGGCTTTGTTGGTCTCTAAATCCCCCACTTTGTTAACTTTT
>JAHZNI010000573.1:0-13137 GCA_027744415.1 Seira ritae
TTATGGCATTTAACATGGGGAAGCGAGGTGACCTCAAAGATGGACCTGTAACTTTTGAACGGTTTGATCGATTTGGCTCAAAATGCGACTTTGTCTAAGTGAGGGGGTGGGGAATCGAATGGTCAAAGCCGTTTTGCAAAAGAATATTCTGTTTAGGCTAGAGCCTCATAACAAAAAAATTTTGGAAAAAAAGAAAACCGAAAAAAAAGGGGAAAGACTATATACCTTATTATCAAGTAGCAAAATGCTGCGCTAAGCTTGCTTTGCTACTTAATAACAACTCATATTTACCTGGGTTAACCCACAGTCAATATACAATGAGTCCGATTCGTTCTACCTGAGAATACAATGACGAAGGCGTACAGTTTTCCATCAATCCGCTACGTTTTCGGCGTTCATTTACTTGATTTACTTTGCTTTGTCGGCTACCATTCATTCATTACTATTACTACCTTTTATAACCAAGGAAACTGTAAGATCGAAGAGAACCCGAAGACTAGCTTTCTTCGCCGTTCGCGGCTCGAAAATTAAAAAATCGTATCAGACTGGCGAAGCTAATCCAGTGACAACTAGTTCAATCTTCTCCTTCACTTAACCAGTTGCCTTTAGCAGAGCTTTTCCAAAATTAAAAACCTTCCTTTCTAATTCAATTTAACGATTAATTGACTTTTCCTAATGAGCTTCACGGTCAAGTTTAAATGAATTTAGAAATAATGAATAATTTGCAAAGAAAAATTATGATTACGACTCAGATCTCAGCAGCTGTTTTAGTGTTTGTCTTCGGCTGCGTTAAACTTAGCGAGGGGAATACAGCCGCCCAGTGTGCCCAGTTTGGAATCAACGATAAGCATAACTGGATTTATGGAAACGATGGAGCTGACACGAAGACTGGTTACTACACGATTGCTGGAGTAGAGTTCGACGCAAAATACATTTCCTCCATTGGTTCGCGTTATAGCATAAATGTGCCCATTGAAATGTCTTTAACAGCTTCAAAGGTATAAGAGTAAAGAATTAAAATATTTTTTAATAAATAATAATAAATATCGACGATTACTCTTTTATTACCATAGCCAGATGGATCATGTCCTTGGGATTTTATTGCTACTCCGGCACACCTAATCGAGCCATGTGTGAATAACAGCTACGTCCGAATGAACATGTATCTAGTAAAGCAGCAAGGGAGGGTTCTCCACGGCTGGCTTCATGTCGAGATCGAGTTATTGGACCAGTCGGATCAAATCGAAATCATCTACATTCAGATGAGGGATGAAGCGTTCAATGCAATTGGGGAATTCGTAACCGCGGACAATTACCCAGGAGCTACGTGTAAACCCTCGAAAAGTAATTTGGCTACCCCGACATACTACGAGTTCTTTCCTTGCTCAGCTACGGGGCTACGAGAAGCTAAGGTAAGAAATGCGCTGGTAATTATTGTGGACTTGGCAAGTAAATTATATTAACATGTTAAGCAATCTAATTTTTGCTTTTAATTTTACAGACTTCGGCAGCAGTCATGATGGCGAAGAAGGAATACTACTGGAACCAGAAGGTAGTGGAGAACAGATGGGTTCATGAGGAGTCCATGGAACGAGGCGTCCACTTTCTCTGGAAGTTTGAGGAGTATTGGTGCTCGAGACACGAAAAAATCCAACCATAGTGAGACATTTAAAACTATGATTGAGTTTGTTGGATGAAGCTTTTCCAATTTGACATTAATAATTTATGATGCTATAATGGAACTTACAGTGCCTACATTCTGACTTCAAAGAATAGAGAATTATTCGAGAGAGGTGCCTCATCCTCAGGCCCTCCATATCCTAGAATGCTCCGCAAAGTCCCGAATTATTGGCTTCATCAAAACTGGTTCGGCCCTGCAGACATCATTTTCGCACATGGAGCATTAGACTGCAGCGAACTGGCGATCGATGACAATTCTGGACAAGTCACTTCAGTAGCTGTCAACAGTTGGTTTTTGAATAATAGCACGATTGTGACCCTCGAGGGAGACAATTGGCACCCTAAAAATCGATACGCACTTAGGAATGAGGCTGGTTATCAAATTGGGAACTACGGCTCCAACTTGTGTCAAGCGGATCCACTTGCACCATACGTACGAACTCTACATTACATACACGCTTAATTTAAGTTTTTTTTTGCGCCAGCCATTATAATCCTTTGATTTCCAGCAAACTCGCACAACTGTCCCTGTATTTTCCGGTAGATGTGCCTCACATTTTGCTAAGGATGTTGGCACAGACTTTTTCCAAGGATGTAACTTGGATGTTGACTCACCGGAATTTGCAGCGATAAAACCCATCCTGGACCAGTTTAAACCCTACAAAACATACAATGACCAGAAAATCAAAGACCGACTGGCACTGTGCAATCCCAACAACACATGTACGTCGCCTAATTCCACCAGCCACCTGCAAGAGATGAAGGCAAATTCACCAGGGGATATCATTTTGAGCAACACAACTGTATCCAATGTCGCTGGGAAAACTGATGTGAGGACAAAAGCGAAACTGCAGAAGTTTTGGGTAAGACTTCAATTCATATTTAATTTTGATTTCATAATAATTTATATGGATTTCAAAATCGATGTTTTTAATCAGCATGGCCGGAAGTATCATGGCATACTCTGTTCGGTTGTGGCTTTTTTCATTACGCCAGTGTACATCTTCATTGCTCGCTATTACAAGGAGACCTTCCTGAGGTCGAGGTGCTATGGTGTCCCCATTTGGTACTGGGTAAGCTCGTGGCTCGCCATCAACATCTCCCTTGCTAAATTGTAGTTCAAATCTTACATTACTCAGTCTTAAATTCGACTTTCTCCAGATCCATGTTAGTGGAATAATTGTGGCTGCGATGTTGTTTGCTTCTGGTCATGCTGCCATTTCACCGAACTTTCCTGTTTGGGGCAGAAGCCTGCACCCTGCTTCAGTCCAGCATAGGATTGTGGGATATTTCTCCGTTGTGATCTTTGGACTTCTTGTCGTGTTCGGTGGGTTCAGGTGTGGGCCACAAGCACAAGGAGGCGGAAAATTATGTCGGATCTTCAGTATAACGGCACATTCTCTTCTGGGATTCTTTCATTATTTCTTGAACTGTGAGTGAGGAGATGTCGAATTGTAGCATATATATCAAGCCTATTTGCATTTAGAAGCTCAATTTAGGAAGGAATCAACCTATTTTATTTCAATTCCAGTCATCGCTGTGATTTTGTCCTCGTGGATTCCTCAATCCCCAACGCTTAAGGAATGCGACAAGACCTCTGGCTTGCCAGTTGGGATTGGTGCTGTGGCTTTAGTTGCAATAGCCTTTACCCTAATTGACTTGATCCTCCACATTTTACTCACCGTAACCTACTTAGTTTGAATACTAACCAAATTTTAAATTCTGATCAAAAGTTCAATTTGCATAATGATAAATATTAAAACGATTTTTCATCTCTCTTTCCCAGGTTGCACAATGTTTCGTGGATCGTAAATTCGGGGTAAGCAAAAGGGGCTGGTGGTGTCCGATCCTTCCGTTGCTTCCGGTGTCCTCCTTAACAGATTACGCGGTATGAAACGTTTTTTGACGGAAACGACTAACGCATAAGAACATCTTAGTATTTTAATGATCTTGGGCTTGGACTTAATTTTACTCAAATTAATTTCAGGGAGGGTTAATGAGGAAGATGATTTTTCTTGTATACCTGCTACTGTCGCTGATTCTTACCTTCACAGTAATTTACCTGATTGGAGGGAAGGAACTATCTTATGATTGCCGAACTGGTCCTATGTCCTGCAAGCATGCTTTTGGTTGCACCAAGCTGGCGATCAAGTACGAGGAATGGTTCAAGAATCGGGGTGGCGATCTCGAAAATTTTATGTGAAGAGTTGTTCCTATCTCTCGTCATTTAGTGCAATCTTAATGTTGCATTTGTTTTTGTGTTTTTAAATCCCAGTTTGGGTTTCATCTCTATTCCACTTAATTATACAGATCGTATTCATTTTTCTAACATGTTAGGCAATAATTCATGGAATATTTAATCGAATAAATGTCTTTTAAAATTATCCAGCACGATGGTTAGTATAGCATAATATTGAATCCTCTCATCATCACATGTAAGTAGGTGCATGAATCACAGGTAAAATACTTGACTGAGATGGAATGTTGAAAGGAGGAATATGTATGTGACGACTGGCTCTGGCTGTGAAAGACTTCGGGGTGAGCCTATTGAAAAACTTCATCATCGGAAAGAAACGTAAGGATCAACAAAGATATGAGTTGGGATCGAATGGGATTAGGATATGAGTTGTCGTTGTCCATGGTCCACGGGTGTAAAAAAGGAACCAGCACTTCTTTTAAGCAGATAATAACAATGACAATGCCTATTTTATTTTCATTGCTCAATTTACAAAAATTGAATGCCTATGTTATGAAAAAAGCCGTTTCTCAATTCTCATGAATAAAATATACATAATATACTGAACCAATGTCAGCTCTTATTTCACATCTCTTCATACCTAGTCCATTTGGCATCCCTCTCCCTCCAGGAGGACATTGCGTGGGTGGACGCATCCAAAGTGGTCTGGGCCGTGTTTCCCAGCTATCGGGCCCCGGACGGGTATAATTGTGCGAAGACTTCGGGGAATCATGATTGTTTCCTCAACGGTCGAGCTTATGTCACCAGATATCATGCGAACGATGGCCACGGCGTCGCATCTTCGTGGTTTACAGATGGCACTTATGTCATGCTTGACACAGGAGCCGTTGTCGAAAAGCTGACGGCACGGGCGATAAAAGTAAAACACATAATTTATCGCCAATTTAAACAGAAGGAAATTTTTATATGAATCCTTTTATTTCTGAAGGACATGAAACTCGAAATACTGAATTACACGAATTCAATTAGTTGGGTCCTCGCAACAGGAGATGATCCTCCCTTGACCACGCTCGTCTCCTCGGGATGGCTGAACGATGGTGCGGCCGTGTACCCTTGTCGCGCATTCCACAAAAGGGAGAATATCAACAAAAACCACTTGGTTATCGGGAGATATGTGGCGGGCCCTGGGAAGAAGAGAAGTGGAGGATGCATCATTTCCGCTCCGGATTCCGTTGGAAGTGAGTTCAATGAATGAAGTTGAAAAATGAGGGTTTGGGTAGTTAATAAGGGTTTTGGGCTTTAGTTAGTTAATACGTGGTTTTCATGAGCCGTGTTATTATGCATGTGTCATATCTCCTGACAAGTAAATATAATTTAGGAAAAACTGTTTTTTAAATTTACAGAATATGCTCTGATAAAGACATACGAAGTGATGCAGATCAACCTGTTCGGACTGACAAAGGATCGGAAGCGCCAGGTGTATACTTCGAAGGATTACTGTCCTGGAAATCTTTGTGATCCTAATATGATGAAAGAAAAGACATAATCCATACATATAATTTAAAGGCAATTATTTTCTCAGTTTGAGAATATTTAATATATGTAGTAGCTTAAGATGAAAAATAAAATACTTTGAACTCTTGAAAGTTGCCGATCACCATCCTTCAGTTGAAATCTCAAAGTCGACAGAAATGAATGGGATCTTTGAATTAACCCTTTTATATGGATTGCCTCTGACACACATTTAAAAAAACGATGATATTCACAAGCACAAATTGAAACAATGAGAATTTTTTAATGAGACCTTATCCTTATCCACAGTAGAACTAACGATAGATTCGAGATTTACTAGCGAGTGTGTATGTAGATATTGGATTGAATAAAATGCAAAAACTGCAAATGGCAATATTCTGAATTCTCAAGCTTAAACTGTTTCCAAAAAAATTCCTTCAGAAAATGTTCAGTTCTGACTTAAAAACGACCTTTCTTGAGCAATAAATATACTTAGGGATTTACTATTGTACTATAATGAGTAACGCAATTTCGAAAAGAAGTACCTGCTCGTATTGCAACAAAATTGAAATTGTCATATAGTCAGAACAAGTATGATGTCGATTCCTCCGTCTACATTATTGCTTTATGCATTGAACGTGTATATGTTCAGTACTTATTGTTAAGTCATGATTCTAATTGCATTTCTAATTCTTCATTTCGCTTCCCTCTCCCTCCAAGACGAGATTTCATGGATTGATGCAACCACCGTGGAATGGGCAAAGCTTCCCAGCTACCGAGCCCCTGACGCGTATCGTAGCGACTGTTTCAAAGCCCAACACTGCAATACAGATCGACTCTACCTTGCCCGATATCATTCGGACGATGGTCACGGAGTAGCGCAGTGGTCATTGGATAATGGATATTTCCTGCTGGACAGAGGAACAGTCATCCATGCACATCCCGATATTAGAAAGGTAAAAGAAATAAAATTGCATTTCGCTACTTGACCATGAACAAATTAATTTTTGTTTTAATGACCTCATTTTAGGAGGGGTATACGAGTGGGAATATTACATATCGGGCATTTCAGGTATTTTTTTAAACTCATTAAGTAACCTTTTAATGCCAAGGCCAATTAAAAATTGAATGCTTACTTAATTGTTTGAATTGAATTAATTATTTTATTGCTTAATCCCAATAGAAATTGGTGTCTGATCTAAAACTCGAATATCTGAATTACTCTCAACCGTCCATAAGTTGGGTGCTCGCTTCGGGAGATGACCTCCCGCTTGCAACGCTCGTTGCCTCAGGATGGCTCAACGATGGCTCGGTCGTATATCCATGTCGGACATTCCACAAAGTGGCGGATTCAAATAATGATCACCTCATTCTCGGGAGGTATATCGCGGGACCTGGAAAGAAAAGAAGTGGGGGGTGCCTGATATACGCTCCAGGTTCGAGGGTCACGAAAGATACCGTTCTGAGTAAGTAGCCCTGAACATTTTCATAAATCAGTCATTCATCCTTATTCTTTAATTAATAATATTATTATTCAACAGACTTTGTCCTAATGAAGACATACGAAGTAATGCAGATTAACATGTTTGGCCTGACCAAGGAGCGGAAACGCCTCGTCTACACTACGAGGGACTACTGCCCGGGAAATCTCTGCGATGCTAGCACAATGAAAGGATAATTGATGATGCATCCATAAATGTTTTTTGTGCTTTGAGTTGTGTCTTGTCTTGTGTCGAGCAGAACAAATAAAGCATTCAAATGCAAATCTCAAGGCCGAGGTTATAAGATTTCTCTGATTTCAGCAGTTGCATTTGTAATTATTGCATAAACTCAAAAGGAAACTAAGCTTACAATTTTTCATTCTAAACATGGCCAATCATCATCACGAAACTTTAATTTTCTTCACGAGTTTAATCTTAATTCCTATGCATCTTAATGGATTCGACATGCCGAGGTGGATCCCCACCTCGCAGATAAACGTCACAGCCTTACCCAAAATCAAAGCACCGGATGCATGGGACTCCGAATGTCCGAAGTGCGAGTTGAAGCCGGGTTACTTGGTCAGACTGACCGTGGACGGTAACCACTTGACTGTAGCTTGGTTCCCTGAGATATCCAATGGCATGAGATTCGCGTGGAAAGGGAAGGAGGTGACGCGTGGTTCAAGCAGTGATAATGATCCAACCACTCACGAGGTAAGTAAATGTAAATTCAATTTACTTATGGGGAAAATTGAGACCAGTTGAATGATAGTTATTTTTTTATTTATAAAGTCGCTAAGAACCGAGTTCCTTCAATATCAACATCCAGCAGTGTCCTGGGTCGTCGCTGACAAAGCCGATGTTGCAAAAGCTAGAGGCATAACCGTCGGAACGCTGAAAGACGGCAAGTTGGTTTCCCCATGCCGCGGTTTCCAAAGCGATAATGGAGATCGGAGACTGGTCATTGGAAGAGCCATCCATGCGAAAGGAAAGGGCAGTGGAGGTTGTATTATCCACCGAAATGGAGGTACGTAAGGCATTAAACTATTACTTCTAATGTAATGGATACTAATTTTTTTATGAACATATTGTATCTTCCATTTTCAGAGGAAGTCATTCTAGAAAGCTTTGAAGTTCTCCAACTGAACCTGTTCGGAATGAACGATCTCGATGGAAATCTAACAATCCAGACAACGCCAAGTTACTGTCGCACAAAGACGTGCATCGAGTCATATTAGCACAGGCGCAGGCCATCTCTCAATTTTCTTCTCCTTTTAATTCATCCAGTTTCTTCCGGTGGTCGGTAGGTGCTGCTTTCACCACCACTCGCACCATATTACCTTACTTCTGTTCTACATCAGCAGCAGTCAGTAGAATTAGAATTACAAAGCGATCTCCATCTTCTCATTTCCACTTCCTTCTTCCTTTGTAATTTTTGTTTCTTGGCTTCTTTTCCGCATCCAATTTTATCCGTCTTGTTTATTTGGCACACGCCATTAATAAACACAAACACTGCACGATTCCCAAATTTTCTTTGACATTTTCCAAATCCACACACACATTACATTCCACGCCACGTGTGAGACCCATTAAAGCTTTCAACTCTGATATCATTAAATACTTTCAACTATAAGAAATAAATTACTAGAGGATTTTCTGCTTCACACTTCCCATTTTTTTAATCCGTTGTCGTCATCAGTTCCAAATCGATTTAATCTTTCCTGTTCCAATTTTATATTTTTCTAGTGACCTTCAATGCGGTCGTTAGTCGTTACTCGATTAAATGGGATTCAAAAAGGACTAGACGCTAGACGGACTTGACTTTCAACGTTTCAACTTTGCTTTACTAAATAATTTCTCCTCGTCTTCCACTTCCACGCGTCCCATTTGTTTTCATGTCCACTTCGGGCTCTACAGTTTCTTCAAAGTAAATTGCGGTTTTGTTCCAGGACATGAGGATGGATGATGATGATGTGACGTCAATCCCATTGTCTGCGTTCGCAGCCAGTCACAGCTATTTTTGGAAACTTGTGGATCTGGATAAATGAGATAAATACTTTCCTCTTCTCCTCATCCTCAATTACTTTTCTGGGATGAGAAGGGGTCATCCGAAAACATTTCCCGGATAAAGTAATCTATTTACCATGTATCCTTCATGCGATTTGACACGACGCACCATCATGATTATCCTCAGTAATTCTGATTGACGACAGCCGCTCCGAAACAAAAGCAGAGAAAGCCGTGAAAAACAGCGTCTTTATTTTTTGTTTTTTGCCAAAAAAAATTAATGCATCTAATCTCAGCTTGTGTCTCTGAAGATGATGTTGACAAAAGCTTCTCCGAAAAGAAGAAAAAAACAAGATGCTGATTCCTTCAGTCTTAAGCCTTTGCTTTAGCCTCCCTCATATTTATTATAATGCCTCCTTAATTCTCTCGTGGGCGAAAGAATAAAAAAGCGACAGATTTATTGGAAGCCGGTCCTTTGACATCTTCCACCACCACCACCACCGTCACCATCTGCTCCACCATTGGAATCTACCCGTGCCCACACACAAAATCTGATGGAACGCATTCATTTTTTATTCATCCACAATTCCACAGATCCACATCATTTCGCCCCTGCCTGCATTGCTTATTGCATTCACTCCATCTTTTCCCATTATCGTTATCGTTACAGCCGAGTTACCGAGAACGAAGATGATGACGATCATGATGATGATGTCCTAGTAGCCAATTTCACTTGTAATTTTCCTTCCTTCCGCCTTCATCTCATTCTTCTGCCTCCTTTTAAATCTAGACGAGTGAAAATTCATTTTTTCCAAGCATATGGCGTGTATGGCATGGCATCTCATAATATCTGTTCGCGGTTTGCCGACCTAGAAAAGTCCAAATAAACTTGACTTGTATTTTTTTCCTACACTTGTTGCCTCCAAAAAAAATTTCCTCCTCTGAAATTTTCATGCTGAGTTCTTTCTTGATTATGTAAGTAGCATGTTCGCAATTTTGTTTCGCATCTCGCATCTATCTCCTCGATCCTCATGACATTGAAATGATCTTGTGGATCTACAGATTCCTTTTTGCTGCTGCAGATGCCTTTTGGCACTCGTGCTTTTTCTCTGCTGCGTCGACGAGTCGACCAGTCGACACATTATTTACATTTTTTGTAAGTTTTGTGGCATCCCATATGTATCGGCATTCGCAGATATTCGCATGCATGGTTTGGCTTCATGGTGATGGTGGAAATTGTCTTACAAAATTCCTGTTCCAGGCAAGATTAGGCTGCCTAACTACAAAAATAAACCGGATCGAAATTGAGAGAGAGGATGAATATGATGCGACCACAGAACAGAACAAGAGCAAGGTGGAGTCAGTAAAGTTGATATGCGGTAGTCGGTAGTGGATATTTTGCTGTAGACTTTCAGGGGAAATACGTATCTGGTTCACTGGGCGCTTCGCTGCTGTTGCTTTACGATTGTTGCATATCCCGCGTCTAATGTCAGACTAGAGCAGAGTCGAATTGCAATACAGGAGTCATGCATGATAGAAAAAGAATGTACATTAGATAGATATTAGACGTAAATGACAGATTGGGAAAAGTGAATGGAGATTTTTCTACGCAGTTTCTACCTAAATATACATATGTATTTCAGGGAAAGAGGAGGAGAGGAGATTAAATGCTAATCTAACTTGGAAATGCTTGGAAGGAGCGTAAAAAATTGGTTTAATTCGATCATACATATTTTTTGCGAAACAAATAAGCGTGGGGTTGTTCATGGAGTACGTTTTCGAAATTGAGTTTGAACCTCGATGTTGAATAATGTTAGCTTTTTATAATTAAAGCTTGGCTAAAAAATCTTCAACTTGTAAGATCATTGCATTTTCCCAACATATCACCAAATTAATTCTTCCTCCCGTGGCAAATCTACTACAAATCAGATTTCAAATGACTGAAAACATTATGATCCCGGCATTGAGCAAAAAAAATATTCCAAGAAATTAAAAGTGGGCTTACTAGATTGAAAGTAGTCTCTATCTTGGATTCTAATCCTAACAAAATTGAATAGCACTTCATACATTGTATTTGAACGTTCCCCCAAAAAAATGAAACACGTGGAACTACATTTTTATCACATTTACTGATTCTATTTGATGCGGAATACCAATCGTAAAAATGTAAGATTGTATAATTTTCTAAAAAAAACTCTCTACGATTTAGCAGTTACTAGTTACCTTCAACACTTGTATTGCATACTTCTATTTATAAAGATCCTGTTCTCTTCAGATTACTCAGTCAGACCAGACCTGGAAAAATGCGTCGTAAAATGCTTCGATAATTTTTTTACTTGCTTTAAGCATCTACATAGTACCAACATGCACCGTAAGTCATCGTTTCATTTCATCGCAATTTACCAAACTAATTCAGTTCGCAACCATATATGTATGTACATATTCTCAATTTTACTGTGCCAATCTCTACCATACGCAGTAAAATACTTAGGGTTAGCTGAGCTAATACATAACATAACTTTGAAATTAGAATTAGTGAAAATACAGATGAAATGAAATTTCCCTGGAAGGACGGAGATAGGCACTACCACTTTTCCCTGAGTTTCATTATTACGATTACTGGAAGCGTTCACGGTGGCTTGCTATTGGTAGCTGCAGCTTGCAACTATTGATTGCAAAAAAATTTCTTGCACGTGTTGCTGATGGCATGACCCTAATCCTATATGTTCATTAGAGAGTTTCAGCCGCTGTCTTGACCTTCAGTTCTGGCCATGCTGTTCCATTACGATACGAGTTGGAAACTCCATTAGTTTCATAATGCCCCATATTCCAACATGATTCCAGCTAGGAAGGCTTTTCCTATGAATTGGAAACTGTCAATTACTTTTACAGTCGTAATAGTCGTAATCGTCCTTCAGCCCGGTGGGTAGTCGATAGTTTGTATCTCTAATGAATAGAATAAAATGTAGCTAGCTCTCGCTCTGGGGATAATATTTTATCTAGATCGCGATCACGATCGGGAGGATGATCGTTCCATTCCAAATTGCAAAAAGAAGAGGAGATGATGCTTCTCATCGCCTGCTTTATAAATGTGTAAAATAGTGAAATGCTATGCATCTCTCTCCCTCTTTCCCTTTCAACNGCATCTCTCTCCCTCTTTCCCTTTCAACAATGATCGTATCATCGTCGTCCTTCTTCATTCCTTCGTGATCACTACGTCTCCGGCAATTTATTTCTTCAGCGGGATCATGATTTTATCCAGATAAATACGTTCTCCTTCCTTACTTGTGTAAAGGTAAAAAATATTATTGCGCATTTTTCATTTCATCAAGCTCATTTTGCTGCGCTTCTGGGGAAGAGGAATGCAATCGTTGCGATATGATCAGAATCAGAGCCATACAGGAAAAATTTTAGGACGAATTATGATCATAGCGTGTGGTGCATGCAATAACTGAAGTAAAGGTAAACAGCAAAACCGCAATCACGGTAATTAATTTAAGCTATAATTACAATCTAGTTTGCCCGAGCAAAACACATTTTGTTTTTATCCGGGTAATTTATATTTAATCGAAATTGATTTGATTTTCATGCTCGATAAAATTGAGCGAATATATAGTTTAGCAGATATGCATTTTTTGTTGAAGACATAAATTGAAATCGACTAACTTGTTAAGCACGATAATATTTTATTTAACTAAACCAATAACTTTCTTCTAAAATAACCTTGATCCAGGTACCGTCCTTTTAATTATAGCAAAAATATTGCGCATTTTCCATTACATCAAGCTTAGGTCTTAGGAAAGAAGAATGCAAAATTAAAATTGTGGTGATATGATCTAATCCAGCAAGAATTCTTAGATGATTAGAATCATGTAAAAATAATTTTTGGAAAAGGTAAATAGCAAAACCGCAGACAGGGCAATTAATGTGGACCCCAATTTTGCTCCAATCTAGTTTTGCTAAATTGTAGTTCGTTTTTTATCCGGGTAATTATTCAATTGGGATGGATAGCACATTTTGAGTTCATTAGGTTTTGGTATGCAAGTGTTTTCTGACGAGCAAATGCATTTTTGCTGAAGGAGATGTTGACAGTTGCCATTCATTAAGCACGCTACTATTTTACTTTAACTTCGTCAATAAATTTCTTCACAAAAATTGCATTTAACCGATCATTACATAAATTTGACTGAGAATATGTTAACCAGTTAACCCGATGGAGGAACAAAAAAATTCGCCGAATATGTCCCTGAACTATTTTGA
>JAHZNI010000574.1:0-18522 GCA_027744415.1 Seira ritae
CATGCCTTTTTTCATTGATACTTACTCGTTTATCGAACTGCAATCTATCTGATAAAAAAATGCGAAAACATAAAGTTTCAAAGTCAAGTAGGCGTTATGGCTTTGAGAAAGGAAAAAAGTTGACTCAGCGTCAATGGATGAGGTTAATGGAAAACTTTGCATACTGAAGGGATTTTTTCTTCTCTTCCAAAATTGTGTAGTTATTTTGGCTAAAAAAACTTGACATCATTCCCACTAATTGTTGTGCTCTTAATAAAATCCAGAAAAGCGATTTCAAGACTCCCTTACTAAGATTGACATGTAATTTTTCAATAAACTTTAGGAGAGGAGTGTCTAAACAAAAACATCTTGTTTTGATCATGAAACTAACCTTTCTTGAAAGATTTACCTTCAGATATTTCCTTTTTCTACCTAAAAGCAATAATAGAATAAGGCATTGATAGATAAAGGCGGTTGCTTCTAGTTTAAGTTTGACTTGGCATTGGCAAGTATTTCTGATTCGGTTCATAGAGTGACCTTGCGATTCTTTTCCACTTTCAGATTACCTGAAATACCCTGAGCTACAAACGAGTAAGGATGAAAACGGTACAGGTGGTTCCGACAACCCAGCCTTTGAACTAGGCCCATCCGATTCCTACTCAAAGCAAGAAGCTGAAGCTGAAACGGTGATCGCTAGAAAACAAAAAGGAGAGCAAAAAGGTAAGTAAAGGAACAAAGAAAAGCTTTATCTTTCGATTCATAGTCAGTCACAGTAGTCATATAACTACATATAACCCATACATACGCGAAATGCAAAGTTAGCAATCGGGAAATAAGATGACGTCAGAATACCATAATGACACTGCGCATATTGTCACAATATGTCATCATATCGTCGCTCTTCACATATCACTTTTCAATGTGATCTGAATTAATCATCAGAGGAAAGAACCCAGCAACGTTATTCATGATTCATGACTTTAATGAGCAGATAAAAGTTAGACATGACTATAGCTAAGAAGAATAAAATAATGTCTAGGTATATCTGCATTCCAATATTTTATAACTGTTCCATGTCAGACAAAAGCGACATTGCATTACACAATCACTCACTTGGTACATATAGCCAATTTACAATACGTCGCACAATGACAATAGTTTCATGGCTTGATTGCTTAGTTTTGTTTGATAGTGATGATGACTGTGCTGCGCATTAATTGAATTATTAATGAGCTCAGAGGTATTCAATTAGAGGAACAATAATAATTATTTCAGCCTTCCCATTTCCGTCATCGGTTTTTGGCTTGCGAAATTGCGAATAAACTAAACTCGCTTGTTTGGAATTTCGTATCGATTTGTTTCCAAACACCCTACATGCTCAACGACACAAGCAACTGCAGAACAGAAGGTGGTTCAAATGCATATTATGTTTCCAACTTTAGATGCAAGTTCAACTCATGCATGCATTAAAAAGTTCGTCTTGAGCATGTACCTACAAATTTGATTACAAATAGCGGTTTTACTGGTCATATTTATGCCTTCATTTCATTCGTAAACACATTCCAGACACGTATTTCATGTGTCACTTGCAAATTTATTGAATGAATATTTTATGTCTTTGTCATGCACATACCATGTACATGCTACGTGTCTTTATCCATCCATACAAGTTTCTTACTAGTTCAGACACCACAAAACAACGTAAATGAATCGCGGACCGACTTCCAATCGGAAGTTGCTGGAATTTACAAAGAACTGATTATTCGGCGAATTTTACTTCAATTATCTATTTGCATGCGATGTTGAATCCTTATGGTCGGTCGGATACCGACTAATTTAACTTTGCCGATGAAAAATTGTTGCAGCTGAATCGGTAAAATTCAAAGTCCTCGGAAGAATGCTGGCGTCGTCTTTTGTTCCGCTGACATGACATTGTCACAATTCTAAGATATTTAGACAAAAATGTATTCGTGGCGAGCTTCTGATGATGGCTCAGATGACTGTTATCTATTGAGAGACAAGGGAAGCCTCGTAACTGTAAAAAAAAGTAAATTAGGACATATCATTGTGAATGCATAATATATACATTGTATAGCTCCTTCTGCTTTTTTATGCATTACGAAATAGGTATTTGTTCCACAAAAACTTATTACTCATCAACTTAATACCATTACACATGCACACATATATATGTTTTGTATTCGTAAGCTCTTGACATTTCCCATGAATTAGCGCGTTGCCTTCCTTTCCGCTTCCAAAAAATCCCGTGTTTCATTTTGTTATCGGGAACAACACAAATCCTCAAGGCACACAAATGAAATGTACCTAGATTATTTAAAAAAGTAGATGTTTACCTCGCTTCGTTCGTTGCATGAAAAGAAATTGACAAAATAATGAGATATGACCAGCAAATGTTTGCAAAGCTTGGCTTTTCTCAAGAAAAACATAATACATTAGTGATGATGATGAGAAGGGAAAGCACGATTTGCGATTATTGCCGAGTGGAGGTACGGCATGGCACTCATGCCGGCGTAGTTTCCCGAACGGAGGCGCACATGTTTCCAATACCGTTTTTTTCTGTTGGGAATGGGATATATAGTCATCAACCTTAGCTTAGAAGTTCTTATTGCTATTTTATAGTTTTTTCCTGTAATTCCATACGAAATATATGCATATATTTTTCTATATGTCTGCCTTTACTAAAAACCTGCCAATTTATTAACAGCGAACCTTTGTACTGAGCTGCACGAGCAAAATCTAACTAAACTCCGCTACTGATGCATAGTATAATGCACAATGAAAATTCTGTAAATGACAAGATCCTCTAATGCAGTTATAGCCTTCAGCCTTCCCATTATCAAATATAATTTCAAGCTTAAAGATTTGATGAAACTGTCCAAAAAGAAATGCCAGCTAGAATGCTAACTCTATGTTGCCTTCTTTATTACTCAAGACAAGAAAGAAGTCGGGAGTCGTGCAAAAAACTAAACCTAACGGGAAAAATGAGCATTTTTCCATTGCTTAAACTAGACATATCTAGTGCAATCCTTGTAGTATTACAACTTACGAGCCATTTCTGTTTCCAACATTATGGCTTATGGGAGAGCACGCCGTTTGAGGAGCGAAACTGAACTAAAATGAGTTCCGAAAAAGAGGAAATGCTCACTCACTACTCACTCTCCGCGATAACATAGTATAGGGCCTATCAAGAAACGGCGAGCCTTTTTCCATATGCCGTATTTTGCACAAGTGTTTAGTTTCTTCTAAAGCAGTAGTGCCAGCCAACGTCAACGTCCAACGCAAAAAAAAAGTTTCCTAAAGCTCGTAGTGTATGTACCTATCGATTCTGCATGCTACTTTCCTCCAGTTCCCAGCATCGTACATGTCCTCAGTCGATATTTTGTCAGAGTCAGGCCAACAACACGAGTTCCTCTTACTCTTTCCACTACATTTCTAGATCGCATTGCATTGTGCTTGTGAGTTTCTTGCCATTTGTTCAGCAAGTACACTAATATAAAGAGCAAAAGTTAAAGATAACATAAAAATCAAGCGGTATTTATTTCAAAGAATTCTTTTTAAAAACTTTAAGAGAATTTCGGATAATTTGTACTGGTTCATTAGCTAATTAAGAGGCATTGCCTTCAGATAGTAATAAAGCAGAATTGTCAAGCGAATACAATTGAAAGGTCATCCATCTACCATTCTTCGTTAAATGATTGATTACTTGTCCCCGTAAAAACTCTTTTAGTGTTTCGTTCACGTTCGTACAAGTAAGAGGATTTTGTTTTGCACCGCTCTCGCTCAGCTCAAGTGCTAAAGAATAAAAAAATATTCAGAGGTGAAAGCTAGCTTTCATTTCTAGAAGTCCTCGTGATTTAATGAAATAGACGTGTTCTATATTCCGATTTCTGCATGTTTTGTTCCGGCAATACAACACTATTTATCCCTGAACACTTAAAGTACATTTATTTGTTGGATATTAGATCCACTTTTTATCAGACATTTTCCCTGGAGAATATCGAGTTCCTTTCTCGTGTTCAATATGCAGTTGATAATTCCAGAATCTGATAGTGATAGTCTTAGTAGTAGTCACAGTGGTGAACTCTTTGTTAAGGAAGGATCTTGCGGTGCATCTCGTTTGAGCAAAGGCTGCTCCCCAATTTTCGTTGAATTTGGTTATTCCGTTAAATCTCCGGAGTTTTCCCTCTATCACCAAGACATTGGCGGCACGTGGTTTGCGAACCTGATTGACGAGCCACCCTTTGGGGCGCAGGAATTCCTTGGTAAATTCGAGCAAGTACGGTGGCGTTGCCTGCTTCATAATCCGGGCGACTGACTAGGCCCGGGTGGAAAGGGAGGGAGAGCACGACGATACGCCAGATTGCCATACGTTGACTCTACTTTTCCCTATCATCTCTGCACTAACCGCACATCCCAAGTTCAGGTTCATCCTCCGCGTGGATCTCCCAGCTTTGGTCCTAACTTCTGGAGACCATTGCCCTGCAGATAGCATCCCTGTAACGGAATGAGTGCATAGAGACATTTTTTAACGGAGTGAAAGCTCTGTCAAACAAAGCATTTTCTACACACCCGTATATACTCTTCCAAAGCACTACTATAATATATTGAATAGCACCACTTGAACTATTTTTATATTTGAACAAACAAAACTTTTTCCTCGTGATGATAATCTGAGTGGAAGTTTTATTCATATGGAAAAACTTTGCCAAGCAAGCCAAAGAGAACAGCATTTAAACAATATATATTATTTACACAGATAATCAATCCTGTGCCATATTATTATCAAGTTTGGACAAATATCAGCAAAAAACTAAAACTTTTGCATAATCCATGCTCTCTAAAGTACTCAATTTAGTATAAAGTCTTAAATTTTAAGCATTGTTCGTAAAAAGTTAAGTGAAGTAAATACTGTATAGAGGAATTGTTGACTTGAAGAGTAAAACAAAAGTAAGTGAAAGTATTCTCCAAAATAGCAACTCTCTTTTAGAGAGATTTTATTCCTCAATCATCACCAAAATTCCTTCCAATAAGGAAAAAAGAAAGGGCGGAAGACAACGGAAGTTTGTCGAGGGTAGTAGCCCACCCTCCCAAATTCCTTGTCGAAAACGTGCATCGTCTCGTCTGGGAGACGAGCGCCTTAAATGCTGACAATGGCCGGCCAAAGGTCTGGATCATCGGCGGCAAACAGTTTCTGGCATAAGGTCAGACTCTGGTTTTCCTTTAGCCTGTTTGGCAAATCAATCGGGACCAGAGTTCGTTTCGAAGATCAACAAGTCGAACTTCTCAAAGGTAAACTGACATTTCCTGACAATAAGTGCATTGAAATTATTTAAAGCAGATAATAATAACAATCCAGCGTGAACAAAAAGCATCTTGGCATTAATGCAATAATATGACGAAAGGGAAATTCACATTTAAGAACGTAGACACTTTCCCCCAAAAAGTCATGCATGCGAATGGTGAGTCATTCACTTTACTTCATTTCATAGGAACTCAAGCTGGGCTTAGCCATTTAGGTCTTAGGTACATGAAACTGTATTATTCGCCACCTAAGGAAGCAAAAAACGTTTGATATTGATGACTTGCGGTTTTCTTTGAATTCGGTCTCCAGCATCTGCCTCTAATCTTGTATTTCCTCTCTAATCTTAAAAAATTGATTGCATACTTCAATACGTACATCATTAAATATAATTGGCCATATAGTAAACTTGATAAGCAGAAGAGTCTTAACTATCACCATCACATAAGTCAATAAATACCTTTTGTTGTTTCATGATGTCTCGTAAATAGTTATGTGAGAGGGGGTGGTGGGTAGGTAGTAAGTATGTGGTTTGGCGGCTTTTATGCATTGTATCTACAAAAACAGTTATTACATCAAACTAAGATAAAACGGAAAAGGGATTTTTCTCCAAACTAACTACCGAGCATGGACTGGACTCATTTAAAAAAATACTTATGAATACGGTCGTTTGCTTCTCTCTAATCTCCTCATTGCAATGGATACGGCACACTCTCATTCCCCCCGTAAAAGTTAATGTGTCCTCCATAATTATAGCTTGTGGAGCACAGGAGTAGGCCTCGTGCTCATGAGCAGTCGTCAAGAGCAAATTCTCTCAAATTGGTGGTAAACGCCAACGCAGCATCGTTGCCGCGAGCGAGGTAGTTCTTAGCACTTTATTCTGGAACTTGATCCGATAGGTTCACGACCCTTCCGAAGTCGAAAATCCGTGCAGCTGTGCTCCATTTATGACATGAAAGTGTCTTTCTTTTATCATTTTAATTCTCGTGTCCCATGAAGCATTCTTAATTGAATGATAGTCATCGTCATCATTTTTAAGCTTCACTGAAAATGGAATACCTATATTTCTTTGAGCTTTAGTCTATGATCCCGTTTGAACATGTTTGAACTGGGCCTTAAATAATGGAACGTAATATAAAGCTGATGAATTCTAAGCTGAATAAATTATCTAGTCTGTTCGAATAATTATTATATTATCATCATCATTATTATCGGGTCACAGGGATAGGACTGGTGGCGACTGGTGAAATATAATCTTTTAATCACTTCATGCATGTCGTGTCATCTACGTCATCGTGATAAAAAAACTGTAATCGTTCGCAGTTTATGGAATGTAAAATTCAGGAATTTCTTCACTGCCAGCACAGCACAACTGCGACTGAGTACATAGAGATAAGGTTCGATTGTCGTATTAAATACAGGAAATGCTGCAACCCAATAAGGTGATATAATAATCCGAACATTATTCTCCAATGAAAGGAAGTGAGAAAAGCCGAAGGTTGAAATAGGTATTGAATGAGAGCTTACAGTAATATAAAATGGATCAAGGCAGTATAGGTTCTCATCATGACACGACATGACATGACTTTATATAAGCAGAGTGATATAAAAATCACCTTTGGTTTTGGCAGGTTAAATCCAACCTCTTGAAATTACTTAGCTAAGTACAGTCGATAATTTTTTCAGTCATTGGCCCCATTCTCTTCTCAAGAAAGGAAGAGACAAGACATTATTGCCTTTTTGTGCAGTTTTATTGCATTAATTTCGCAAAATTGTAAGAGACATGCATAGTCAGTCATTTCAAAACCTTTTCTTTTCAAGTACTTGAAATCGAATTTTTAATTTAATTATCTATTGGATTATTTGCTTGAAGTGCATTTTTTTATTGAATTGCATACAATGCATATTATACTTGGAGCATGTTGCATTTCTCAGAAAACTGGAGGAGACCCATTCGCATGACATGCACATTCCCAAAAAACGACGATGGCCTTAAAACTGCTGCTGTGGAATACTGAATTCGTTGGAGAGATTACCTAATATCATTTAATAGACTACATAGTCTATTGAGCAATTCTGAATGTCATTGGTAGAGCTTAAAAAATTGGTATGCGTAGGCATGATGAATCTCATATCTGTAGAGGGAAAAAGTTTCATGTCACTCATCCCAAATGGATATTGCATTCCAGGTCATTGATTCGGCACTAGAAGAATGATTTGAATCTAAAATATGACATCAAATGCATCGCCCCGCATACGAAAAGGCTTATTTCTCATCACATTGAATTGAATACTTTCCATGCTCGTGTTTATCTGCGTCGTTGTTCCCAAAATCCTTAATCTATTCACCACCACGAGTGACTTTGTTTTCTCCAAGGCTTATTATTATTTAGCATGGCGCTGGGTATGAGGATAAAGGAATTGGAAACTAGATAAAAGAAAATGTTTGGTCGCGCCAAGTGTTTCCTTTGTTTCTTCGCGCTAGTCAAACTACAGAGGAAAAAAGGTGGATGACACTCTATCTTTGTCATAGTCAGAATATTTTTCCATAATCTAATAATGAAGGATTTTATACGTCTTCATTTTTGCAGGCGTGTGCAGCTCCATTGTAAAATCATTTGTGTTGTTTGTTTGACAGGCGGGAGAAATGGATCTGCCAACGGAACAAAGGGATCGAGTCAGGATGAGACTTCATCAGGCTCATCCCAATTCCCCGAGTTTCTTAACTATGGCGAGGAAGATGAGATGGAAATTGAGGGATTCAAGAGATCCACAGGGCGTACGGTGGTAACGTGGATCTTTATCGTTTTAACGGCTGGGCTGCTCAGGCTGATCTTTCACTGGTGGCCGCATCTCATGCTTAAAGCTACTCATCGCCGTTGTCCCTTAATTGAAGCGGAAAATGTCCTTATTATCGTAAGTCTTTTTACTTCACTGTCACCTTTTTCCTGAATACCTTTGCTCTAATGGCATCCTGGCAGTCAATTATCTTATTTTCTAAAGTCTACCATAAAAAGTTTCAGGTAATAATTTGTTCAAAGACATTGAAAGTAAGATTGGGCCAAAATCAATCATTGTTCTCAATTAGCTTAATTAGTTTGAATTATTTTGCTCATTGATTTAAGCTACCTATTTAAGGAAGTGCCATAAATAATTCGCTTATTGGGCAATACTTAAATGACCCATTTACAAGAAACTTGATTGTTTTACACAACACAACCACCTTTGCAAACCATTTAAATTTTGCATAAAACTTCGGTAGCGAATACTTCGTAGCGAATAGAACTTTACTCTCCTATGCATCGTCAGCGTTTGAAATGCATATCATGTTATGATAATAATTGCTCATTAGAACTAATAACAGAGTGGCAATGATTCACAGCTGCCTGATCCGATGAAATTTGCCCTCTTTGACATTTGCATTTCAGAAAACCCACCGGCATGCTGTTTATAACGACTTCATTGAAGAAGTCGGGTGCCAGCTGCACCCATCGTCTGGTTTTGAAAATGAATAATATGGCTGATGAATTCAGTGAATATAAGCCGAAAATTAAAAGAAAAAAATGTTCTCAATGCCCTTGTTTTTATGGTTTGATCGAATTTAATCCCCACATCAGAGCTCCAAATTACTATTTCTTCAGCAAACAAAGTGCATCACACGCGTACCCAAAGTAAACATAATTTTGCTGACACCAAAATTGTTTATCCAGCTTGTGGCTTATATGAGTTCTTGGAATTAAAAATTATGACGTTCTGCATATTACAAAGCACTTCTTATCCTTAATATTGTTTTTACGACAGACTGTCAAGCGCACGTTTTTGTAACATGCCATCGCTTATCTTACTTTATGTCTGCTTGGTCGGACCGGGCATGATTCTTTCCCTAGGATAATTGTCTTTTTTCCCTGGACATTTTTTGTGCAAACGATAAATAAGTCAAGTGCTGTTGATTTTGTTACGGGTTAATTCAGGAAAAGACTATCGATTCGGTTCTCAGCAGTTTCTACCTGCAAACTCTGCTCATTTCATTTCATTATTCGAGAAAATATTTGCGAGAAACAACAACTATAAATTAATTTGAGAAACACCTTTCCCCTTTTCTCATTCTATTTTCCTTGGATGAACTAGAATTGAAATTTACGCTACATAACCCCTTTTCTCTCTTTTCAGGAGCTGTATCAACAAAAATGCAAGCGATATTACGTCAAGACTGTTTACAGAATGTCGTCCGACCTCTTCAGGTGAGTAGAAAGTTTCTGCACAATCCTAACTTGTTAATGTTAAGATTCACATAACGTAACATCAAATTACTGTCGTAGTTTTGGAAGTAGCCTTAAGAATTAGTGAAGTATGAAATGTTCAGCATAAATATGAATAACCTTGTGCCACATGAAAATTAGCGAAGTGTATTCTGAGCGTAAATTAAAGCAGACAAGCTTCGATATTTTTTTCTTTACTCACTCTACACTGCACTGCTCGCTCAGTCAGACTCGATTCAGGAAAAAGGCAAACAACTTTCTCAGTCAGTGAAAATAGGTATGTAGGTATCTACTTATATTCCATTCCATTCTGACTCTTCTGATTCTAAGTGAGTGAGACAAAAAAATCAGAAAAAAATCCCGAATAGTTAGTCGATGAATCAACCCAGCTAGCATTATAGGCAGGGAAGAGATTCCACAATCGAAAAAATAAGTGAGTGACTGACTGCATAGAACCAATGCGGAATCAACTTGACTCGTCAAAATACTTAACTTGATATACAGTCAAGTGCTAATACTCGCAGACGGAAGACAAATGGAAAAAAGTGGGGGTTAAGCAACTGAATGAATTTTCATAGGCACACTGCGTGGCATTAGCCGACACGGCTGCAAAAAATCCCTGCATTTCCTATTACACTATAGTCATTTTAGTACTTATTTCAGGAAGTCATTGAATATTCAGGAAATACTCAGGCTTAGAGCTGTAAGACGGAATCGTATGAGACGATTTGAGAAATATGAGGTAGTTTGCATTTTGATCTTTGAGTAGTGTATTTTAGTAATTCTATAATATATTTCGAATGAGTGTAGGAGCGATTTCAAAATGTGCCTATATTCATGTCTCACATTTTCAACGAATTTTTTAACGATGGCAAACTCGAGGATGTTTTTTGTTCATGATGTGAGAAGATTTTGGCAACCCTCCGGCTCCTATAAAGCATGTCGTGTGATATATACGTATGTATGCTTGTTTTTAGGGAGATTGAAATAAAAAAAGATTTTTTATAACAGATTTCAGAAAATACTGTGAGCAGATTTTTTATCTGGGTTGGGCTTAGGCTCGCAGCGAGACAAAATGTCGTAAAACAAAGCAATGCAAAAAAATACTTTGAAAGACCAAGCACGTTCTTACCGACTCGGCTTCGAGGCAGGCATGCTTGTAAGAATGACCAAGAATCGGAGAACTAGAGTATGAATAGTATTACCTAAACCACTTACATAGGCACGTCCGCTATACTATATCCGGAACATATCGGCTTGTCCTTTCTTCTGCTTTGAAACTTGAAAATGATTGCAAAAAAATGTTTAAGCGCTGAAAAAAGAAAATATTTTGAGCTTAATTAGAGTGTAAAATGAGAAAGGGAAGTTAAACTTTTAATTAACAAGTTGTAAATGTAGACGGTCAAATTTCGAGCGTTACGGAGGAAATAGTATTTGAAACAAAAGTTTAGTCATCATCCCTAGAAAAAATACTGCGAGTTAAGAGGGAAGGATGATTAAAATGTTTTTTGTTTGCTGATTGGAAAAGTGAAGGCCATCAGGATCATCAGGATCGCGAGAGTCTAAAATGGCAATGGCAAAACTCTTGAAAAGTTGAATTGAAAGTGTGGAAGAAATCTTAAAAGTTTAGCAATATCCATAAACATGCCAGCAATGGTTTCTCTGTAAGCAAATGACAAAGTAAATGTATGCAATGGCAAGCTTTACATTTTGTCATTGTCTATCCAAAAACATTTAAAAAGATTAGATTTCCAAATCGAACAAGTTTAGAATTGAATCTTGGAATAAATCCTTTCTGGCAACGATTGTTTTTTCGAGGTCCAACATTCAAGAACAACAACGATCATAAATTACGTCAAAACAAGCTTACATACGGTCTGTGAATAGACTATAAGGAGGATGGAAATCGATAAAAAGATGGAGGTTAGGCTACGGCTACCCTGGCCTTTCTTCCCTTGACTAAAAATTTTTGATTACTTTGGTAAACACTGTAACAATGCAAACTTTTGTGGTGAACACCAGAATTTTTATTAGCCCTTTCCTCCACAAGTTAAATTTTTCATGATCAACAAACTACAACATCTACAGTAGCTCGAGGGCATCATTTTATGCATGGGAAATTATTAAACCTAAAAAATGGCTCACAATACTAAAAGCGCTTTCTGGGGAATAAAACTTCTTTTTTCCGGGGATAACATGTGTACTCCATATTTAATGGTACATTAGTTCTTATATTGCTCTTCTATGTACTGCTTAATTATGTGTAGCGCAAGCCACCAGGGTAATGAGAGTAGCGTTCTTAAGAACAGCGCGAGTAGTAGCAGCATCAGCATCATAAAATTCAGCCCGAAATCCTCAGGAGGTGGTGGTGGTGGAGGAGGAGGAGGAATGGCAAGTACATCCAAGAAAACGGATGAAGAGTCCCTCTCTACTTTTACGACATCCCTAGATACAGATAGCGTAGTTGACGAAGGAGCAAGAGAATCCCCTCCTCAAGAAAATGTCACTGGTGGTGGGAATGTCGATTTCCGCTATTCTTCAAGAATTAACTCTAATCCATCGCAGCTGTTTCAAAACTACTCTTCTTTCCGCCTCTTCTTTTCTAACTTGTATCGCTACTGCTCCTCTCTCTTCTACTTCCGTAGACCTAAAGAAAGCTCCAGGTAAAATGACTTAAAAAATGCTATCAATGGAATAAATACCACTTTACTTTCTCTTTCGGCTGGAATGACTTTCTCTTTAATGAATTCACTCCTTGCTTCTGCTTCTCCCTTTCATTCTTTGACGCTTTCTTGTTAAGCTTGAGCACCTACACGAGATTAAGATTTGTAATGAATGCAGTATATGGCTTTTTACTCACACGCGCCTTATTTGAAATGCATGAACTTTCCGAGAACTTGTGATCTTATGCTTAGTTTCGTTTTTTTCCTATCTTCTTTTTTCTCAAGGGTGATTGTACGTTTTACAGCTTTCCTATTTTATTTCGTGACTCTACCTACGTAAAGATCTGTGGTTTTCCGAGTGACAAAAATAATGACTATTTCCCTCATGTGGGGCGTCCCCCGTTTTTTCATTTCTTTATTTGGGTTTATTTTACGAGCTGTGTTCTATTGTATCATCCTATTTGCTTTAAAATGATTGCAAAATTTTCCCAAGGTGCTTTCCTCCCAAGATCTTTATAGGATTACATAAAAGGATGACGTTTTGGATTTTCTCCGTATTTAGAAGAGAAAGAATGTGTTCAAATTTCAAATACCTTACCATTTTTTCTTCCTTGTCTTTTCGCTGCACTCGCTATCATTATTTCTCTAAAAATAGATGACATACCAGATGAATTTTTCATGATAGGCAAAACGGCAGAGGTACACATCTTTTCAACTGTTTCATCATGTCATTCTTGAATCTTTTTTGTGGTGGTGGTGGTGAGATGGTAAGCATACCTATTTCCGAGAAATCTCTTTTCTCAAAGGAACTAGTTCCTCTTAATGTAGCTGTATAGGCATATTGCACACAGCTCCTTTTTAACCTTAATTGATGGTGGTGGCAGACTATAATGTTCGCGTCTGGAGAATTGACGCCACCGAAAAGGATGTAAAAGTAGTATATCATGGCATTCAAATTGTATTTTTTGCTCCCTGGCTCTTGATATACATAGATGGATGCTAGGGGCAAGGTGGTGGTGGTGGTCCTTCTGCAAAAAAATGTGCAAAGTAGGCGGAATAAAATATATTTTTTTGTGTGTGGGATAGTAAAATTCTTTTGAAGATTTTATCCAATTTCTTTCTTGTTGGGAAACTCATTCTCGACAGACTCGTAAAACGCTACAACAAGATGATGATCATCTCATCACAGGTCCACTACCTTTTGACTTTGACAGGCTTTCTCCGGATATGGAACTTCTTGAGTGATGATGGCTTCTCCTAGAAACGACCTTTGCAAAAGAACATCCAATCTATTGGAGATTGTTTTTCGTTCTCAATTTTTTTTCTTTTCTACTTTGCAAACATATGCTCCTATAATTTCACCTGCTTTTATGACTACGTCTCTTGGAAAATAGACCGAGTCCGTTTCCATTTATTTTAGTTCGTTTGTTTTGTTAGAAAATAGCAGTAGTAATTATGTAGTAGTTGGTAAAAGACAAAAGAGTTTTACTACCTTATGAAACGTGAGATTCGACGGAAATTAAAACGTCAATTACAAGGGCATCTTCAATATTCACAAACAAAAGATTTTCCATCTTCCACTTGAGTTGTTATTTCTAAAGAAGAGTTATCCATTCTCAAAGGAAAAGTGGAAAGGAACTTTATATGACATAATGGATGCATGTATAGCTATGTACCTCTATATAGCCTGTGGTCGATTTCCCCTTACGTAACAAAGAAAATGTCTTACATGTAAGTAGTTCTCGTTAACAGTTAAGCTTATACATTGCGTAACAATACTGGGAAACAATTGGAATTGATAGTCTCAATTTCAAGGAAGCTCTTATATATTCTTAAATGTCCACAAAAAGCGATTATATTTCGTGGTTCCCATCAATCTCTTCCTGTGGAACAATGTCTGTCTTCACGTGCCAACTCAGCAAAAGAAAACTGTACTTTACCCTTGGAACATTTGTATGGTACCTAAGCGCACTTGCTTCCAAGTATCCTCATGCCCTTCTACAAATCCAGTGAAATGGAAAACATGGTTCTAGTTTTACCCTCTTTTTTCCCTTAAGAATTACGCGAAAAATTTTCTCACAGAGTAATCTTGTAGCGCACTTGCAGAAGTAGGTAGCCAACACAGTGGTAAAAATAGAAAATGATCCATATTCTTGTTTCATGCTGACAAATTTTCCTAATTTGGGAGGAAAAAAGTTTCGCGACTTGAACACAACTTCTAAATTATGTGTTAGCAACACATGTTCCAAAAAATGCCGCCATAATGCATACATAAAAACTCCGCAATCTGCTTTAGTTCTTCTCGTATTCATCCAACAAAACATGAGGGTCATTGTCTAAAAAAAAGTCTCATTTTGCAAATATGCATCCTCCTTGCGTACGTAATTTGTTCATTTAACGAGTCTCATTAGTAGAACCTCTGGTCTGGTCTGGTCTGGTCCAGAGACCCAAGTCCCAGCTCATTTGTTCTTTCCATAATATAACGCATGAGGAGTGAGTGGCTTTATCATGCAATCCCTTGATTTCTCCTCTGTAACATTGGATAAAAGTTGACCTTGTACTTGTACTTTCTGGATCTCCGAAATTCCTTTTTAACTTTCAAACACGTGCCCTTTACCACTCCATTACTACGATTTCCATTTTCATTATCGCTCTGGGGAAAAATCCGCCATGAGGCAAAATTTCATTACTCATTTAATGCAACAGCCAATTTCAAAGATTGGATTAATGATACAGCCTTACCAATTTAATTTCTCTCTCTCTCTCTCTCTCGTGGAGAAAAAGGTGATGGGAATGAATGAATCGTGCAAGAAAAGCTGAAAAGGGAGGAGAAAGTGATTCTGTGAGAAATACCAACACTTCCAGCCCAGCTTTTTTATGGGCTACTGTTTTCTACGCTCTCTTGAATCCCACGTGATTCTTTACATCATTCATTTCCTAGTCCCCATCCGGATGCTGGGAAAGTGTGATAGGAAAAAAATGGAGGGAATTACTGGTGAAACTTAATAGTGTAGATATGTGAAACTGAAACTCCCTTTGGATATTTTCACCGCAGTACACACCACACTACCATACATTGTTAGTTAGGATTCCTTATTTCGATCATTTACACTTAAAAATCCTAATGGAATGGCAAGTCATGATAATTGGAAAGCAATATTGACTGAACACTTTCGGCTCCATTGTGTCGAATCCATACGACACTCACATCACATCCCAACGGAGAGCTCGGGTTTAGCTTTCCCGTCTTCTCAGAGAACAAAACAATCGGTTACGATTACTCGCGCATTACATTTTATGAGTGAAAAAAGGAAGAAAGTAGGAGAGAAAGTAGAGACTGCATTGTTGTTTCCTTTCACATCTAGAGTTATTAGAAGTGCCCTTAGCCTTCACTCCTTTTTTCTTTGCCTTGATTCCATCCTGTTTGGCCATGAAATTTTCATGAGGTCCCGCATTCATCGGACCCATGGAAAAAGGAAAAAATGGTTGACTCGCTTCCAGTACATTAAAAGAATGATGAATGAGCCGCAAAAGATGAGACTTGCCATAACATTATCCATAATTTTTATCCGGATCCCACTTTCATCGGTTATTATTTTGCGTAAGAAAAAGATACATGAGATACATGTTATATTAATCCGAAAAGATAATTGGATGTGCAAAATAAGAGTTCACCCGGATCTCTGGCACTGGTAAAGTGCAAGTAATTTTTTGTCACGATATTTTTCCACTTCTTCTGGTACTTTCTTGGCATGATGTGAAGGTGACCCTGATCCCTAAAACTGGGTAAGGAGTCGCAGACATAAGTAATGTGATTCCTGGGAAGATATCATGGATATCTTGAGTTTCAAAAGAAAAGCAGAATGTTATATGGGTCGCTGTCAACAACAAATAATAGCTGCATTGCCATTAGTGCAATCACTCTAAGTAACCCATCCATACGTTCCAATTCTAGTATTTTGTAAACATAGTCTAGGAACTGGTACTGGTACCATCCATTCCGTAATAGTTAGTGGCAGCGGTTGCTTCATAAAAAACTAGATAATCATTGTGATTATGTATATGGATACATATTGCATAATAAATGATATTGATAATAATATTGTGGATGGATAGCCAAACAAACTCAAAGTGTAGTACATAGTGCTTTCTAATATAGAGGAAAATGTTTATGAGAAGTGGCGAATGGGAAGGTCTAGGGAAGCATGATTAATTGAAGGACAACTTTAACCATTGTACGGAATGACAAGGGAAAAAATAAGAATACTTCTGCCACTTCCACGTTTTTAATGGATCACCAAACCCTTTTTTCTCGGTTAACCTTTCCATGTTTCTTTAATTCTTATGCGGTGCATTTTTCCCGAATATATTGATCACAATACAGGAGATAGATTAAAAGACTCATCTCATTTATTTCAGTAGGACAGAGAAGACTCGCCCATAAATCTTTGTTCCTCCTTGTAGCGGTTCATCCAATTGTACTGAAAGTTTGTGAAGGTCCAATTCCTCGTTTTGGGAAATAATAATAATAATCCTCTAGAATTAAGGGAGAAAAATTGTGGAAAATATTTTTCTGTCTTCTCTAGCGGAAAATTGCTGTCTAGTCTTTGCTCTCTCCGCTTTCCCTACACAGTAAATGGTCTCTGTTAGTGCAATATTATTCATTAAAATTTTCTCAGCGACGTCAGCGAGAACTCTGATGCATACAAATGTCAATTTTATCTGCTTGAGTGGGGAAAGTCAAGTATTATTACATGGTTTTGCGGTCTTTCCATCATCAGAAAGCTGAAGAAGGAATAATGCCTACGCATCCACGTGAAAATCGTTAAAAGCAGAAGTAGTAGTGTAGCTACAACATGTCGTCCTGTTGACTTTCCAAAAGTCAATTTTCCCATCCCCTTTTCCTCCTCCTACGAATTTGTTAAAAAATCTTCTATAAAGGTTAAGTTTTTTTCGCCAATTTTTCCATGTATATTTTTGCAAGGCAATTTGAATTTTGAAATTAAATATAGAAAAGACTTGAGCAATCTTATCCACATTCCCAAGAGGATACACGAAGAGAAGAAATTAGTTTATCTTCGTGAAGACAAGACAGGGAGCTCGAAATGACATCTACGAAATTTTTAGTTTCCATTTCTCTTCTCCTACTGCAATTAGGAAAGCGTAGAGCCTCTCGAGAGATCATGTCTGGAACGTATACCTAAAAATCTTATTTTCGCTACGGCATCATATTATTATTAGGACTAGAACAGCGTGGAATCCATATAGGAAGCGATGCTTTGGAAGAAAAATTGAATGGTTGAATGATTTTGCCGACTTTATTACGTTTTATTTGATTTTGTGTTAGGTCTCACATTTCTAACCTTGAAAATACTCGTCAAAGCGAAAACCGTATAAAATCTATGACGCGAAAAAGGAGTAAACTTTAGTTATGTTCTTACCTCTCGTAAAAACATTCTCTACTTTTCCATTATCATTGAATTGAAAGTTTAGGAAATCTAGTGTGACTTTAGCTTTTCTTATTCCCATTTCAATCATGGTAAAAAAATAAATAAATACTTTTCTAGTTTATAGTATCTGCAGTNTAAATACTGTTCTAGTTTATAGTATCTGCAGTTTATGGGATGTGACTTTTTCTGTCTGACTTACAAAAACGATTTATTTTTGCTAGAAAAGGCAGCTAGCAACAGCAACAATTTTTCTTACAAAGAAGAAAACTGGATCTCTGGATCTAACAGGAATAATGATTGAAGTTGATGTTTTTCGCAATTCCTGATCTCAAACTCTCGAAGCGAAAATAACAATTTTGTTCAGATTTTATGCTTACATGAATAACTTAATATAATGACTAACGCTTCCTTAGTAAAGTAGAGAAAGTTATCCACTACCTCTGAAGAAAGGGCTTATTTTCCATGGAAAGGTTGTGCAAGTACAGGGTAATGAGCATAGCATGGGTATTTTATTTAAAAAGTCTCTCGAGCCTTGTGTAATACCTCATACAATAATAATGGGAAAGCAAGTTTTCTCTTTTCAGAGAAAACAGTCCGATGCCTTTCACAACCCGACGCTTTAATGAAGTCGTGGAAAATTTTCCCTTAGAACCCGTTCTTTAGCTTTCTCCTGGAAGTTATTTTCTTCAAGGCTAAACCAATAATTGTATTTTTTAAAAGAGCCTATTTATTCCACTAGTATTTTTTTGCTTGACTAAGTCTGCATGATATTCAAAATGAATAGCGTTAAGGCTTGCTTGTGATTACCAGGCTGTGCAACGCTTCAAAGGATCACAAAAGGTTGTTGGTTG
>JAHZNI010000575.1:0-17534 GCA_027744415.1 Seira ritae
GACAGTCAGAGTACGCAATACCAAGAGACTTTTCTCCTCGCAATTTACTGAAAAGATTATTGTTGTCCAGAGAAAGGGAAAGGTAAGGTGAAAATACAACAAAAACTCTTTGTCTTAAATTTCTTGGCATCTTTATAACAAACCATCCAAACGAGATATAGATGGGAGACTGGAACCACGACACCTTTTCCAATAGCTTCTTAATAATTTTTCCTAATATGATGTGGTTGGTTCCTACAATTCTCTGTACAAATTCGAATGCTGTGAAGATCCTTAGTCCATTAATTAATTCCTTTTTCTATAAATTATAGTGTATCATATCTCCTACTCTATTTACATGATTTCTATTCCTGAATTCTTGGTTTCCTTTGCTAAAGTATGAATTGGTATTTTATTTTACGCTCTTTGAATCGATATATATGTTTTGGATGGGAAGGAGATGGAGCTGGAGCTAGAGCAAGATTATCTATTTTCAAATAAATTATTTTTGTCTTTATCTCACTGGGATCAATTCTTAAAAATACAGACATTTCTTGCCTTTTCTAAAATATGCACCCTCATCACATCACCATCATCGTCTAAAAAGGAATAAATATTTTATAGATTATAGCTCAGACAGAGTAATTAATTATTATTCACTAAAGATTTTTCTGCTCTTTGAGTTGACACTTGACACATGGGATGTTCTTAGGAGTTATAATACCACGACTGACAATAACGATGACGTTGATTTCTGTTTGAGTAAACTGATGCGTCTAAAAACTGTTATCTCTAGCTACCTACACGTGTAATTATGATAAAGCTCACTAGTTTTTATACTCTTGAGTTTGATGATCATTAAACTGTTTCCTTATCGCAAAACTTCACGAAACACACCAAAGTAATTCTAGCGTCAACTTCACCAATCCACCATCCTCCCCCGCGTAAGACGTACACGAACAGATTATCCTATTTCATTATTTCAGTAAATAGTTTCCACAAATATATTTAACTTCTCCAGGCTTGACTAAGTATCTCCCATTTCAGTAATTATTCTTCCCACCTCACCACTTCCACCACCCACATCATGTCACATTATTATGAAAGTAGTAGTCGAGTAGATAAAATGGATGAAAGCGCCGAACTGAAAGCATTTCTTCAGGTCATTTTCCTCCAAGGAATCGTAACAGTAACAGTTAAGAGGATGATGTGACTTGACGTGGGATGATAGATAATCAAATGTCTTATTATTCCAGAACCAGATAAGTCCGTCTTTCTATTAACGAAAATCTGTAACAGAGCAAAATAGCAACCGAACATTGGCTTAATGCAGAAGGATAATCAGAAATAATTTGCCCACATTAATACATTAACAAAAAATATTTAATGAACATANGCTTAATGCAGAAGGATAATCAGAAATAATTTGCCCACATTAATACATTAACAAAAAATATTTAATGAACATACCTCGACGTTCCAAGCAAAATTCGATCTCCTCTCAAATCTCCCAAAAATCAGAAGACGACTCAACGACGACGACGAATCAAACCGGACAAACTGCAAACGGCTGTTCTCTCTCTGATTTCTAAAATTCAACAAAATTAAAGCAAATCGTTAGTCAACCATTCTACATTTTCCTCCGTGATTCTATTAAAGCCCGAAACATTAATCAATAATTTCTCATTAAATCAGATAAGATCAAATTTCCATCATGGATTCGAAGGCAGGTGCGCCTCCACCGAACGATCCCATTCACGACCAAACAACAAAACCACATCCATTCCAACTCCCTCGGGAAAAATTATCCCAAGGAAAAAGGTAACTTCCTCCGTGGCTGGTGATCGTGAATTGGCTCAGTTAACGGTGGAGGTACAATCAACCGCCTCCAATTTTGTTTCTTATTTTGTTCTTCAAAACAAAACTCTCATATCTCGCTTTCTCCATCATTTTTTAATCTCTTGGGCCCACATTTGCAAAATTTTTAACCAAACATTTTATGAGAAACAAAGATACGTACATTATTCTCGCTGATCCGATACTCCCCCTCAATGACAAGTAATCCCAGTGGATTATATCCCAAGGGGGATTCCAAATAAAAGGATAACCTCTCAAGGTGTTTTCATTCCCTGCTCATCGCTTTCTGACCTAAGAAAATTACGCAAGAAAACAAGTCAATAAACATCACAGAGTTTTTTTATTAGTTTTTCTTACCGAGAAATCGGTCCCAGAGTGAAACCACATTCCGCAAGACACACACAGACACGAGGCATGCCATGCCACGATGTTTGCTTTTGTCTGGGGAAAGCTCTCTTTTTTCCAGGAAGATCATTCAATCTTCGGTAAGCGAATACGCCAGCTTTCCTTTGTTCACAGCAGCCGCTGCTGCTATTTGCTTTGGCTGAAGTTCATCGCGTCGAGTTCATCTTCCAAGAATCAATTTCTTCACTTCATTATTGCCTCTCTAAATCTAAACCAACTTTGTAAATTCACTGACTGTTCTCGACTTAAACAAACTTTTACATTTTTATATTCTTTGAAATTATAACTGTTCGACTACAATTTGCTTGAAGGTACACTAAAACATGATAACTCAGGGTCACATTCTCTTCCTTCCAAGAGCAGGTCCAAAGCGTTCGGTTCTTACACTTAAAAAAGCTCTCAGCAATTTTTTTCCATCTCCTTTCGTGGAATTTTAAGTACTATACAGTTTAAGATTTATTTCTCATCACTTTTTTCGCAATTAAGATTATTACTAATTAGTTTTTTTTACAGTGAAACTAGACATGGTGGGTTTGTTTAATTAAAGAATTAAACTTGTTTGTCATTTTTCATTGATATTATTAACTTGAATGTGGCAGTTACTAAAAAGGTGCATATGTTTTCTTGAAATGTCTACTACTACACATCTACACATTTGCTCTTCCTAATTGACTTGGCATCTCAATTATCCCTTCTTCTTCTTCTTCGCAGCTCCGAGAAATGATTTTGCTTGTTATTTGAGAAAGACAAGTTGCTTATATATTTTTTCTGACTTTTAAAAGTTATTTAAAGAGCATCGATTCCAACAAGTTTCCGGAGGTCCGGGCCCAGCATCATTACATTCTTTGGCTGTCTTGACAAGATCGACACAATCTCAGGATGATCCCTGCTCCTTGCTGAGGGTTGATGTTGCTGTGGAGGGGGAACTGGTGGAGGTCGTGACGGGAGAGCCCGGTGATGATGATGTCTTCCCAAATCCAAGGGCTGCTCAATGTCATTCTCCTCCTCTTCGTAGATAACTTCCCTCCCCTCCTCATCCTCATACACTTCTTCCTGCTCCTCTTCCAAAAGTGGAAGCTCGTTCTGGTTGCTGTTGGAATAGAGTCGGCGAAGATTTTGCTGAAGATGAGATCGAAGGAATTGAGATTGGTTTGGAGAAAGTGAGGAAGAAGAACAAGTGGGAGGAGGGGAATCCGCATCTCTTCTTTCGATCTTGAGGCTGAGCGGCAGAGGCTCATCCTGCTCTTCCTCCTGCTGTAGAGGAGGATTCATCCTGAAACGGGGATTATCATTGGCAACTACAGGAGAACCGCTGAGAATCTCCAGAAGTTTGGAGTGCTTTGATTGGAAATCTGGGCCGGGCTGGATAACCTGTCTTAGGTGAGGCTTTGGTGGAGGTGGGCTTCCCGTCGTCGTTGAGACCAAGGGAGATGATGCGGGAAGGTTGACGTATCTCTTCTCATTCAAGTTCAACAGAGCTTCCTCCAACTGACTCCGGGAGACCATGGGTGACAGGGGTCCCGCCAGTGGGGCTGACAGTAATTGTGGAATAATTTGCCCAGGTGTAGCGGAGTTGTTGTTGTTATTGGTTGGAGGAATGGCTCTTGGTGGCGGTGGATTACTATTACCTCCCGCAGCAAACTTGGTATCGTGCTCTTTGATTCCTTTGCAACTTGTTCGCATGTGTGCGAGGAGATTATCACTTCGTTTGAAAGCATGAGAACAGAAGCGACAGACGTAGCGTTTAATATGACTATGTGTCTTGACATGTCGGTTGAGAAGGGGCAACTTCTTGAAACGGAGATCACATAGGGAGCATTTGTAAGGTCGCTCTTCGTTACCGCCACTACTTCTATTAATATTATTACTACTATGATTATCACTTTTGTGTATTGAAGATGTTGAAAGGAAATGATGAGAAGATGGAGCACTATTTCTTTGCAGAGGACTATGTGAGGAGATAGGGTCATAGGGGGCCCTTCCTTTTTGGAGTAAGCTTGCCAAAATGTTATTTCTCGGTGGGGAAAACTCACGCCGTCTCATCGACACTGCTTGATGATGATGATCTTGCTCGACTTTGTTCTCGCTGATTCCATACTCGAGACGGCGTCTCTTCACCATTTGATCTTCCGACATTGTTAGCAAATCCCTGAGTTTGGCAAAGGGCTCGTGATGACTCCCACTCTCGTTATTGTTGTTGTTGTCATCGTTATTTCCCCGGCGACTCTGCTCATTCAAAGGTTGACGAACAGAGCAGGGGCTCTGAGAATCGGCGGACCTTGTATTCGTCGTTGTCGTATTACTCCTGAGAATCCTTTCGAGAATTTCGGATCTTCCCCTTTGTTGCGGTTGAGATGGGGGATCCACGCATGTGGTGGATACGGTAGGAGATGAAGGTGCCATTGAGATAGGGACTGAGTTGCTAGAGGAGGATGATGATGTATCTGAGTTGTTGCTTGTCGGTCTCTTTTGCACTCTCCTTCGCTTCACGATATTCCCAATTGCATGCTCCAATCTACAAGCTTTCCTCCTGAAGCCGGAGGTTGTCGATGTTGGAATGTTATCATCCAGATTGGATTCATCGGAGGTGTTCCCACCTCCCGGAGAACTGACGCGGGATGACTCCCCGTCAAGTTCATCCTCCTCCTCTTCCCCATGGTGATTATGATGATTTTGACTATTTTCACTCCTTCTATGAATATTACTATTTTGATGATGACCACTTAAATAGTTCAAAAATATTGGACTATTATTTTCATCGACCACTGAGCTCATATTTGAGCTGCTGTCAACAGTTTGAGGGGAATTTGATAATGATCTACTGCAAAAGTCTAGATTTTGGCTGTCTGCCTCTTCCATCTCGATTTCGTCCATGTCGTCTTCCTCCTCCTCTTCTTCACCTGCAGACTCGGAGGAGCGACTTCGACTTCTCCTTGTCACGCTACTACTATCACTTCTACTATTTTTTCTCCTACACTGCACCAACTGCACACGACTTGTCACCATCACTCTCCCCTTCTCTTCTTTACTTTCCCCTTCCTCTTGCCCCATCATAGTCATATCTTTCCCCTGAGCTCTGAGAAGGGGAAGGAACTGGAGCTCTTCACTGTTTTTTGGCTTGAATGATTTCGGGGCAGTGAGTAATCCATAGAGAATGGGGAACTCCTCACATGGCTCAAGTTCCACCTGGCTCGTGGAGTTACTTCTCCTCCTACTTGGCTTCTCCACCACGGCCAACTCCACAGGTTCACTTTTAATGTCAATCATTTTCTTCTCAATTAAAACATCCATTTTTTCTGTTCAGAGTTTTCACTTTAACCCACTCATTTAGCTCAGCTTGAGTGTAACAGAGCTTCCTTTCCTCAAAGGAAAAGGAATAATAATTTAAGTATGATTACGGTAATCTAGGACAAGTTTTCTAGACCACCATACCACATCATCACCACGCACTTAACAAAAGCATAAAAAGCAGATCGCTTTCCTTTTCTTCTGGGTCACCGTCTACTTTTTCTTGTTTCTTTCTTTCATACACTTCTCGCTTTAACGAGATGGCTATCAATGCGATGATGCACTTTTTCCCTCCTGTCCTTAATGAGATGATCGCGATCGTTATGATTATGATTATTTCGATGATTACTGCAGTTCAGGTAGTCGTAGTAGTATCTTCTACTTTTACACTCGTTCATTATTACCAACCAGCAGCAGTAAAGAATAAAAGTACAACACACTTTTTTCTTTCTTTCTTTCTCGCTTCCTTTCTTTTTCCTTTCACGAGAAAATTTTTTCCCACTTGTTGATGATGATGATATTTTTTTCTCACCTTTCACAATTCACAATGACGTTCTCCTTATATTTTAAACTTCCGTTGTATTCACTTTTTACCGAGAATTAAATCGGATTTAGTTCACTTTTCATTAATTTTCTTATTTTTTCCCAAGTTCACTTTCAATCAGTGATAGTGCAGGCAGATTATTATTATGTTGCATTATTGTTATTTTTTCTATGTCTTAACTTTGTTCAGTTTAGCTCATATAGCTCGCGAGCAACTTCACAGACATGTTCACACGATCACTGCTCAACAGTCAATGCCAGCTCAGCGCGGAGGTGCACGCTGCTTGCTTGAGCTTGGTATGTTGGCTTGCTCTTACGCTCTTGGAATAATTCTTGTGCTCTTGACTCCTCAAATACGTACGTAAGTACTACTACATGAGCATTGTACGCTGCAGTGGTGGATTGGATATGATGAGGATTGTGGATTGGATTATTCTATGTTCTGTTGTTGGTTGTGCTTTTTCAGCTTCCTTGTCTTTGTCAAAGGTCACTGGTAAGGTCAACCTGCTCTTTTTTGCTCCTGCTAAAAAAAGCTTTATTTTTCCACTTTGCTCCTCCGTCTGCAAATATAAATGTAATTCATTCAATTTAAATTGTTTAGGAAGGATCTAACCTAACGTTTATTCATATTATGTTGTTGATGATGATATGATTCATATTGAAGTTTTTTTGCAAAGAATAGAGAATTTTTATATAGAGGAAAAAAATTCCTGTCTGTTTTGTTCATGTGCCATACTCATACTCAATATCATTCATATTCTGCCAGTTTCTGGTATTGTAGGCTTTGATGTAATTCTACATATTATTCCCGTGTGCTCGTGTGCTTGGCCTATGCCATGCCGCCCGCCAACTCAACATAATATTTATAACGACGCAGGCAGGCAGTGATCTTGATCGCTACTTAACTACTACTTCCCATTTCGTTTTTGGGTGATGAAAAAACTGCTCACAAGGCTTTCCGTCTTTTTTTCCTTCCCAAAACGCTTCTTCCTTTTAGGATGACCTGCCTTTTGCTACAACGTATTGTTTTATCTTCGATACGGATACAATACGATGACGTTATGAATCATGCCCTTTCTTTCGTGTCATTGACAGAAAAAAATATTAGAAAAAAACATATTGATGATTTTTTATGTTTTTCACCATTTTGGATTGGTTTAGTTTTACTGTGTCACTTTCTCAAAAAAAAAAAACAAAAATTGGATGTAAAGTACATACTATACATATGACAAAAAAGAAAAAGATTTCTCTCAAGTCCTGGTTCAAATAATATGACATGTCATGCTCGCGAGCTTAGTCGTACATCATCGTCACGATTTCACTCTTTTTCACGTTTGTTGTTCTCAAATAAAGTAAAAACAGCCTATTTAGCTTTCCTGAGGCAAGGCCTTAATACGAGAACGTGGTATTATCTTCACTGTCGTCTTCAATCGTCATATTGCTCAGAGCTTTGTTGCGAATTCCGGTTTTTGCTCATTCTCACTTTTATGACCTGCCTTGTGCCTTATTCCTTTGCTCAGTCAGTCACTCACTCGCTCTTTCATTTGACAAAGGTGTTTCATTTTTGTCTAAGGTGCGTTTTTACTTTATATGACTAACGTATGCACGACTAGACTTTTGAGTTGGTCGGCTTTTTTAGCCTCAAACTAACTTCCCTTTTGTGGATTGGATATAACACCTCATTTTTTTCAACGCTCATGTGAGCAAGAGCAGCTTAACTAGTTTCAACCAATTCAACACCTCATTTTTTCAACGCTCATGTGAGCAAGAGCAGCTTAACTAGTTTCAACCAATTCAAGGACATTTCCCACTTGATCTCAATAAATTCCTTCAAACAAGAAGAGAAGAGCATCATCATCATCATCTTCTTCTTCCACATTAGGCATTCATGTTCACCACTTCTCGATTGAGATTTTTTGGGATGATTATGATTGCACAAGTTACGTTTTTTACCTTAACCCGAAGCAAGTGCTTTAACTTCCCAATAATTTAATTCCTATAAATTCTCATGATCATCATCATTACACACTCCATTCTGTTTAGTTCTTTTAATGTGGCACAATACACAGCGGAAAAATAATAGTGAATATTGACGATGAATACACCTGCACCTCTTTACTCATCACCGCCACCCAGTCAAAAAAATGAATATTATGATTAATTTTATTAAAATTTTATGCACTCTACATACTTTATCAATCCTCGTGATGATACTATCTCCTGTCTTTTTTTCTTCCTCTTCACAAAAATACTTTTTGGTTAGCGAACGAGTTCAAGAAGTCCTTGAGACTTAGAGCTCTATCTCATTTTTCTGCGGTTCACGCTTTATCTTCATACACACACACACACACTACTTCACATTTACTGATATAAGCAGAGAGCTGCTGCGAAGACCTGCATGCGTCAACGGCAGCAGCCAAAACGAAACTGAGCTAGAGTTCGAGCTTAAAGACATGAACAAAGCGGAGCAAGCTAAAGCTCACAATGCACTTGAGACTAGTCTCCTCTGTGAAAACTGAACTGAAGCCGAAGCCAAAAGCTAGCCTCAAAAACCTCACTCACACCAAGTAACCGGCTTTCTTCATACTTTCGTTTGATATCTCTTTCTCATCCGACTAACTTCTTCAGGGGAAAAATTATTCAGCGACCAAGGTCTAATATGTACTTAGTAAATCAATTTTTATTAAATTCTAAAGTGATCAAATTGGCATATAGCAAAAAAAAAATGATTTTTTAACCAAAGTTAAATGCTCAAAGAAGAAAAATGCAACATCTTCATCCATGCAAAAAGTAATCCACAAGTGAAATTGTGCATTCTCATTGTTGTTGTTGCAAGTAGCACTGCAATGCAATCTCAGACGCGATTGCAATAGAAGACACCAACAATCAAACAAGCGATGGCGATGCAATTTGCATTGCTCAAGTTTGCGTAAATGAGGTTCAGAGAGACGTAAATAGTAGGGACTGAATTGACACAGAAGTGAGGGAGCAAGAAGAGCTCTATAAGGAAACCTTAAGTCCTTTTTTCTTCTTATTCTTCATATGAGCATCCTCTAAAGCTTGTATTGCGCTGCATTCATTGCACCACACGACCACGCACTTCAACAATAGACAGAGAACAAGAAAAACCTAAAAACCTACAATTCCTGTTTTGTAAATAAACTTCGTTTTCATTTCTCTTCACGAATCAATGACGACGAAGAAGATGAAGGCTTATTGATATCAAGTCCCCACTATTGACTAGTACGTATAGCTTCTCGGCTATCTCAAAAGGGAATGCAGTTTGCAGCACATATGCAGCGCGTAAGTAGTAATTACTGCAAATATTATTTTATTGTGGCTTGGACTTGCCTTCAGGACTCTAGTCTCGACTCGAGCCAGAGGAACTGCCAGCCTTTCAGACAAGACAAGACAGTATTGCACTTGTTAGGCTTGGCAGCCCATGGCATGGCAATACATATAGTAATTCTCTTTCACTCTCGTTTCAGGACAACCATAATAATAATTCTTGACTAGATAGCCTATTTAAAAATCGCCCTTTCTTGTAAGCTTGTTTGTGTGCATCGTTTTGGTTGTTTGTTGGGGATGGATGACATGCAATATTAAATTAGGCATTGAAGAAGTAGCACTGTCCTAGCACAACAATAATTACCTACTCCTCATTTAAAGCTTCCTCTTCACGCAAGATGATCAGCTTAGCATAATATTAGCATTCAATTCACTTTAAAGCCCCGTCGTCGTCTTCGTCGTAGTATGTAGAGCAGGCATTTAAAAATCTCTTTTTTAGATTTGAAAAACCAGGCCAAGTAAAAACTAAGGCATAAGTGAAATCTTGTAAATTTCGCCCCTTTGTCGATGATTACAACTTATCATTTCTTTCTTTCTTCTTTTTTTATGCTTCTTGTGTTGAAATGAAAAGTGAATCTGGTTTCGTTTCCTACAATGAGCAAAATGAAAAATTGCTAAATCTTGTTGCAATTTTTCTTCGCAATAAAAAAGGCACATATGTGTGTAGTGTGTGGATTGCATATTCCTATCATGATCATGTAGCCCACATACGTTCTTTCAGCTTTCTTCTTCCTAAATTGAAATCGACATTTTGAGGGGCTCCACAAACCTGAAAAAGTGAGAAAGGGTGTTCATAGCATACTACACCATAGCGATAATACTAATTGCCCTAATCCTTTTATGTCTTACATATTTTATCTTTCGAAAAAAGATCTCTTCAAAGATGAGAAACACAACAACAGCAACAGTTTTCCTTTTTCAAATAAATGGACCAAATAAAACTTATTATATGAATTAAGCAATTCGACACAAATTAAATAGATCATCATGATTTTGATGATGATTATCATCACGATCCCGAAATGGGAGCAAGTGCAATGAAAGTGAAGTTGGTGCATAACGTATTTGGTGCATGCATATTGTTGTAGATAGATACACTTTTATGCAGACTTGCAGACACAGAAAAAAGGTGTAGAGATATGTGAGTCTGTCTGTGCACATATGTATGTATGTATACCTATGCAGCAGCATGCAGCATCCCCTCACCTTTATGAATGATGATGATGATCACGATGGTATTGTAGCAATAATAATAGCAACAAAGATTTAGGTAATAGGTTCTCTCTCTATTCAACTCTCTTCCGCATGACATGACCTAATAACATCAAAATCACCAGTGTGCCTTATTACAACTCCCAAGTACGCTGTTATTTTTCTCTGTATCAAATCAAATAATAAATGCAATTTTAGCCAAAAGACATGACATAGTCATCAAGTCACAGAGAAGTCTTCTTTCAAGCTGAGCGAATCACTCACTCAGTTTATTGCTACACATCCAATTTTGTAAACGTGGTGATAAATGATAACGCAAGAGAGTCTGATGTGATGCACACAGCTTTTTTACTGCATATTCATACCATTATCATATCATTATTGCAATGCAGAAACGCAAATGCTTAAATGATGCTGATGATGACGACGATGATAACAATAACAGTCTCAACTCTCAACTTGGTATTTTACATATTATGATAAAGCAATTCAAGTGCTCCTAAACTCGTGCCTTGCCCCATGACACATAAAACCATATCAAATTGGCTCAAACGACACCAAAAGAACAGAAATTATCGTTAGAATTTCCCACTGCCTTCAATTTTATGTACTCATCCCGTATCAGATTTTTTTACCTTGTCCTAGTCCTAGTCCCAACTCCCAACCCAACCTAAGCTTGGCTAAAGGAAGCTTTGTCTTTGTCATTAGGTACATCACAAATTCTTACGATTCATCTAATAATTCCAATTTTCCGAAATCTAATTTTCTTGGATTTTGGATCTGCCATAAAAAAGGGTGACATGAATACACCGAGAGATATCACGCATTGTTTTTACTAAGAAAAATGAACAGAACTGAACCAATTTTTTTCTATTTTGTTTTTACTTTTATTCCTTGTTCCATAATAACAGTTATTGTTATTATTCAAACAAAAAAGCAGAGCAAGGAGAAGAAAAAACAAAGACTTTTATCCGTTGCTGCGACGGTTGCGGTGCCACTTCCCTCCGGTGGTGGTAGTACAATTGCGATAGCAACTACAACGGTGTCGGTGTTGTTGAAAAGTGAGCTGAATTAAGAATATTTTTTGTTGGCATAAAAAAGTCGTCGTCACACATGCAGCAGCAGCACATGTCATTTCTCCAATTTTAACCGAATGAATTTGTGCTCGCTCCACATGTACTCGAAAACTCGAACAATAACCTTCCCACCCAGATACCTATTTTCTCCTCATTTTCTCTCTTGAAATGCGAGCATTTTTGAGGAAAGGGAAAGTGAGGAAGGAAGAGAGTGTGTCTCTTCATCATCACCATCACTATCATTTTCCTTTCTTTGTATTTTTACGCTAACGTAATAAGTCTAGCTGAGCTGAGCTGCGCTCATTTCATTTTTCCCTTTAAAAGAAGAAACATATTTTATTGTCTAAGAAGAATGGAATAGGATAGTTTAGTTCCAAAACTCTCATTTTTTTCCTCCTCGCTGTTGCTTCTCCCATTCCATTTCCATGCGAGATTTTTTTCCCTCCTCGTCCTAGCCTCAGCCTACTTAAACTTGGGAAAAGACAAACGGAGTTGACACAGAAACCTCTCTATCGGGCATTGCCCGACTTTGTCCTCAAAATATATGTATACTTCGCTCCTCTCCTTCTTTTTCTTCACTAGTTCCATATTGCAAACTTTTTTCGTCTGGATAGCATGTGTACGTAGAAAGAAGCTTTTTTTTGCATCAAGCAAGCAAGCAAGCAGGCAAAACATATTTCCACACACACGTGAGTGAGTGAGCTGAGCTCGGTGAACTCCACTCCACTACTGTTGTAGTAGATAGGCATTATGGAGCTCTTTTTTTCTGTGGGAGCTCAGAAAAGTGTTACACTTTTCATCATTCCATTCGTTCCTCCACCACCACGGCTGTTGGTGTTTCGTTTTCGCGATGCGATTGCCTGGCTTGGTCTGGCCTGGCATGGCCTAGCTCGGCTTTGCCTGAAATTTAGTTCAGTTCAACCAAAAAAAAACTTTTTTGTATGAAATGTGTGTGGAGTCCAGAGAGAGAGAGAACACAGCAAGCAAGGCGAAGCCAGTGCCAGGCCACATAGTGAAAACGAAACAGCAGAGAGTTCTTTGCACTTTCGTCCTAGCTGCCTTGACATACTATGATATAGTTTCCGAATATATTTATCTATGGAGCAAAAATGCCGAATGGATGAAAAAAGTGTGCCGTGTATCATATTACTATTACCTTACTTACTTGCAGAAGCCCTAGCAAAGTATTAGGTATAGCTACTACAAGTTGCATGCATTCATTTCGTTTGCCCTTATTCCATTCAACTCCTTCAGGATTAGCCTTACGATGAGAACACCTAGATTTCCTCTATGGTCCAGAAGTGAGGCTGAGGCCTGGCTTGGCCTGGTCTTCGATAAAAGTGAAAACCACTGTGGAAAAAAATGTTATCATTGTGATGATGATGATGAACCATGTCCTGAAAAAAATATGTATCACGGCTACGGCTCAAAATACTTGTACTACCTCGATTAGAGCTTTTGTGGAGCAGAAAATAAATAGAGAGTGGGGAAGATGTGATGTGAGCGTGGAGGTACTTAACACACATTTTCATCTTCATTTTTCTGTCCCATTTTTCACTTCAGTCTCAGTCACTTGAGCGAAACAGCAAATAATGGGGAAATGGAGTATGGAAAAAGGGATATATAGACCCTTCATTACCATCATCATGATATGATGATCCATCCTCCGCACTCTAAATTCAGTCCAGTTCATGTTCATTCTCAAAAGCCAACAATGACTTATGACAATCCACTCGACACTCCTTTGAAATTTCTACTTCAGCTCCAATAAGTCTACGATGATCCCTTGCTCTTGCATCCCATATCGCAACTCACCATTTATCATGTACCCCGCACATCTTTTACACGCATCATAACTTTTTGAATATGATAATGGCTCTTAAAGCGACGAAACAATCGAATCAATAAGGCAAGCCAGAAAATATATGTACCTCCACATGTTCCATTTTATACGACGAAGGAAAAATGAAACCAGCTCGTGCCTTCCCATGAATCATCATTATTCGAAAAAACCAAAACAAAATCTAGCATCAATTTTTTCCCTTTCATTTCCTTCTCCACCTCCTCCTTACATCTTTGAAAATGATGTGATGTGATCAATGCACGCTCTCATGTGTTTTCCTTATACCGCCACATGGCCTGCTATTTGGGGTGCACATAAAGCGTTTCGCAAGTCTCAAGGCTTATTTTTTTCACCTTCCTTGTTAACACGAGATTACAAAAGAAGACACCTAGAGCTCCGCAGAGTCCTACTAAAAAAACTGCCCACGAAACGATAAATAATCGCCACAGCGATGCTAAATAGGTACACGGTCTATCTCTTCATTTACGACAGCGCTCTGGTGCGATTGCGATGACGACAATGATGGTTGGTCTGATGTGATGTGTACGCTGCATGTTTTTTTTTGTTTGGTTGTGTAACAGTTTAAGCGGAGGCAATAAGTTCTCATTTGCGTTGTTGCAAGCAAGCGAAACTTTATTGCATTGCAAACCTTCTCCTTCTCTCTTTGTCGATGATATAAGGAAGCTTGCATGCATTGCATATTATGCGTACAGTTTTTTTCTGCAAGCCAAACAGCGCAGCGGTGGATTATTGAATTGAATAGTGGATACTTTTTTTGGCGGAGAGATGATGATGATGATGCATGCATTCGCGGATTACTATTACACAACACAACCTGTAACATAATTTCAGTGGGAATGAGCAAGAAATGTACATGTACATAAAGTGAGGATGTAGGTACTTACATGCCTATTTCTTAGCGCCAGCCAACACAACGCCAAGCCGAGCTCAGGCTCAGAGCATGCAAAAAGTCTCAAGTCGGCAAACTCGGCTGCTGAAACTCAGAGAGCAGCTGTTTTCGAGAATGACAGGAATTAGGTCAGCTTCTCAGCATAAGAGAAATAGAGTTTTTTGGGCAATACAATAATGAAATGGCATGGCAGTATAAAGCAAGGAAAGAAATGGCATGGCTTTTTGCATGCTTTTGCTTTCTCGCACCAACATCAACACCGACCGAATGATATACAGGCCAGGTCAATCTCCGGCCTGGAATGAATGAAATGGAATGGCATCTTTATCCTCATCTCGATTTCATGTCAGCAACTTTTAGCCTCAGCTTGTCAAAAAGATATTGCATTGCATTGCAAAGCTATAGAAGGAATCATGGGGAACGAACGAGATGGGTAATGGGTACACATGAATACGCAAATGAGATCATGCGAAAACGCGTTTCATTTTCTTCATTTCTCTCTATCCTCGGGTAAAAAAATTTGAATGGGAATTTTGAAAGGGAATGATGAGATCGGAGATGATCGACGACCGGGTCATATTCTCAGTTTTTCTGCCTCTTCCTAAAACCACTCAGCCAGCCTCGTCCCCATTGCTCATTGAGACTGCCTGTTCATTCCGTAATGACGAATTCTTGCTATAATTAATTTTCCTTTCATAAGTCAAGGAGAAAAAAGAGAAAATCAGTGTTTACAGATATGCTGTCTTCATCATGCCATAAATATATATATTTTGAGTGATGATGATGAACTAAATGTAATGCACAAAGAGTTTTTCTATGGTCTACGAACGATGCAATACCTAAGTAATGCAACACAATCTATTTACTCATTGAGCCATGCATGCCTGCAAGTAAGAAGCATGATATACGACTTTGCCAAATACATACAACTGCATCATCATCAACATCATCGTAATTGTCCTAATTACTCACTCATCGAACTAAAAGGAATTAATAAATAATGTCAACACAAGCATTAATTTTTTTAGACAGTGGCTTGGGAATGCGAGCGAGTGGATCCTCTAAAAGCTCGTCACTACATATTTTATTGCCTTTAATACCAAATCGAATTTGAAAAAAGCGAACATCAGCTACTTCATCCCATGTGATATAAAAAACTTGAACAAGAGTCAACGAACCGTATCATCTGTGTCCTAGTCCTACCAGATTAGGTAAACGTAAAGATACTTATCATCCGCATCGTCATCGTGTGTGTCCGTCCATTTCCCTCTCTGAACAATAATATTCAAATGAAAATGCTTTCATCTAAACAGAGGTGTTCTCTTTTTTTCCTCGTCGACTCGCTCGACGCTCGACTTTCCCCCAAAAAATTGACATGAGACGAGAGAAGCCTGCTTTTTCCACCTGATTTACTTGAGAGTAGAGCAGAAGCAGAGCGAAATGGAAAGCAGGTTTTCCCTCTTCCCCGAAACGAAAAAAAAATCGGCTATTCCACTTTTTCTTTTTTGCTTATAGGTAGGTATTTGTCAACCTCTTCTTCCAAAAGGGAAAACATATTTAAGAAAATATCCTACTGCTGCTGCTGTAGGCTCTTGCCCTCCTAAGCAAATAGGTAAGTAAATGCAATGAGTGGCATATGACATGCATCAGCATGAGCATAGCATGGCAGTGCGTGAGCTTCGGGCTTCATATCTCTCGTTTTTTATGTGCTTCCGTGTGTACAGTGAACCCGATGATGCCTACTGCCTACTATTCCACCAAGCCAAGTTATAAAAAAACACGACAAAAATGCAAAAAAAAACTCCTCCCGTGTGTTGCTCTTTTTCTATGATGAGGATGACGACTACTATAATGATGATGACGATGCTTTTTCTGTTACGTTTATTCCATAAAAACACACACATAGAGAGAGAAAGAGAATCCCTAAGAACATATTTGGTTTTTCTCTTTCTGTGGAAGTGTCAACGACCCCAAAGTATTTCAATGACGTTCTCCATGCATACTCCATATAGAATTTTTTTATCCTTATCCTCTGGTCTGGTTAAAAAAGAACTTAGGTTAAGTAGGTGTACATATAGTACTACATTGCATTTCATCACATGAACTGAAAAAAATTATATGCCGTCGTGTCATAGTCGTGTGTAATCTCTTTTCGTGAACTATGGCTGAGGCTGAGCTGAGTGAATGACGATGACTTGTGTCGTCTGCGATAATATGCAAAGTATCATCATCATCATCATTCCACCAGCAACAACAACAACATTATACATATGCACCTACCTACTTATATAGGTAGTATCATTATGACTATGACGATGTGACATCTGGCTCTATTTCTCCATATTGAACACAGTCTCAATTTTTTTGGGATCAGAGCAGAAAAATGACATGATTTTGTTGAGCAGGGGCTTTGGCATGCACTATTTATCTTTTTTGGTCGTCGACTCGTCGACTGAACTGCGAATCAAGTAGGTACATAGGTAAGCAAAATAAAGAGTTGAGTTCATGAGGAAAATGAAATGAGCTTTATGCCATGCCATGCCAGCCAAAAGAAAACGACTGAATGGTGGTGGTTGATAGTAGTTTATATGGCTTGAAAAGATGACAAAGTAAAAGTGAGTGAACTTAAAACCTATTATATAGCCCATTATCATCCTCGTTTGTCGCTCATATCATATGCACAAAAAAAAGTCATTCGAGGAGCGAGCGGAGTGGAGTGAACTTTGCTGGGTGGATGTGGATGCTACAGCTACTCCATATTCCATGACGCTTGCATACGTCTTGAACTCCTTGAGAAATACTGAAAGAAGTGAACTAACTTCCCTTGTTCTTTTGACGGATGATGTGATGGTCCATTGGGATTGGATTGGAATGAGAGTACGTACTTCGGATTCGCAAACTACTCACTTTTTATTCACGAGCCGAATGATGGAGTGGGAAGGAGAAAGAGGGAAGGCAGAGAAAATATGAATATTACCTAAGGAGCCACATTTTTCCTTCTCTTCTCCTCCATCCACACATGTCTATAATATAGAGTGTGGAGCAGGCTAGGAGCGTAAAGAAATTATGTTTG
>JAHZNI010000576.1:0-21465 GCA_027744415.1 Seira ritae
ATTTGCAGAGTGCAAGTGTAAAGGTAAATCAATAATCAAGCTCGTTTCAAAATTCATTTTAGGCTGGATTTGGAATGCTCAGACAAATAACGAATGCGTCTTAATGCTGAAAAAGTTTCTTATGAGCCTCCACATCAATCAACGCTTTTGGTTGGACTGGAGGAATCTCATGCCATTTTGTCTTGGTAGAGGAACGGGCATAGCGTTCTGCCATTTCTTGCATGATGTTGAAAATCGATTTCTCGAGTATTTCAGTTGAGCTTGAGAGTGGGAGCATTTTTGGCTCCGTGTCGACTAGTTGCGCTCCTTCCACCTCATTTGTTTGCTCAGCCTCAAAGTATTCCTCAAACAGAGGCGCTTTACGCTTGGTCGCTTGTCTTATGAAGCTGGAGAAATTTGATGACTGAATCATATCCCTAGCCGATCATTAAATTAATCTCATATTACTATTGACTTCCGAAGGTTAAGCAGATTCCGCACATTTCTGTTTTTGTTATTACCAAATCATGTCACAAATGATGCTCTGGCAAAATTGCGATCCTTTTGCGGTGAAAGGTTTCGAGACCATGCCCGTGCTCATGTCCTCGCAACTGCATGGCGCCACAAAGCCCATTCTAGACTTTTCTCTTGGGAAGAAAACAAAAATATTGAACAATATGCAGCATAGCAATAGCAATTATTTTTACTACTTGTAGCAAATCTCCGAGTATGTATGTATGCACCTCAGCGGAATGTTATCGTATTGACCAAAAACGCTGCCAATGTACAGCGACACCGCCAAGAGCCGCACGTACGTCTCCGGCTTTTCAGGTTTGTGCCCGACCTATTCGTTCAAGAACATAAATGCATGTACATGCATCTGAGTTACGTATGAACAATATTGGGACCATATTTTTGGTTTCTCTGAATTACCTTATTAACACGATCATTATCCCTAAACTGCGTCTGAACCATGTACTCACGCCACTGGTTTAGAACAAATTCATATAAAACATTCGCCGTCTCATCCTCAATTGTACATGCAATCATTGTACTGAGTACTGCTGCTGTATCCCCAGCTTTAATGATGACCTTGCATGCAACTTCCTCTTTGGGAGCCAAACGACCACAATTGGGGAGAAATGAGATCATCCCTCCACCCTCAATAGGCATGCTTTCCCAGTAATATTTCAAAGTATTCCTAGCATGAAGGTTGGTAAGGAAGACCATTCTTGTCACAGAGTGCCCCGTGGGAATCAAATGACCGATGGTGACATGGGACGGACTTAAGGTGACTGGTACAGCATGACGTAGGAGGACAAACTTCCTGTCCATTTCGACTGTGGCTGCTGGTCGTAGACTTACCGCTGGATTGATAGCAGCGCTTCCGTGGACGATTACCTGGGAAGGGGTTTTATCGTAGCTTGGGTAGATGATGAGAGGAGCCTGCAAGAAACACAATTGTATTTAGGTGCGTAGTATTTTTAAGTTTAAAGGCTCTCATGCTTTCCCAAATGTGGATACCGAATAGTTTGTGTATTCCAATGGAGAAAATTTTAGCTTGATTGCAGACCACGACTTTGCTGGAACCTCTCCTTTGGGGGTTAAACATTCAATGACTGCATGCCCAAAATTTTCGTCCTTAAGTTTTTCGAAAGGTTCGAGATCAACTGAATAAGACGCTACCGTATTGCCCCCGTTGAACATCCAAAACATCTTTTTAAAGGTGAAAGTGAAAGTAGTGGAGAAAGCATAAGATTTTAAAATAGCAACATTATATCGTTGGCTCACTTGTACTGGGGGATCCATGTCCGATAGGCAGACAGGATGAAGGGACATTGTCCTCTTGTTCATGAGCTGAATATGCGGCTGGTTAGCATCTAATGTTGTCCCAGAGAGGTCAAGCCAAATGTAGATAGCAGGGAACACTCGTAGCAGAATGGAAATTTTATGGGCTCCCACGTAAGAAAATGAATACTTCATCGTGATAACTTGAGACTCCTTGTGTTTCAGGGAACCATTGGAAGGAGTGACCTCGAATAAACTAAGCTCCTTCAGGGTGTTGCAAGTGTTCGGCAACTTGGAAATATTTCCACCGAATTTCTTGGCCCATAAATGCGCTGCCATATCTGGATTGTGCATAGCCATGAACTGCGGCCCCCCTCCATCCTTCATTTCAGAAGATGCGCAATTGCTACTGTTACTGTTACAAGATTTTTGCTGCTGCAAAGCTCGTTTCCATCCCGGTGGGGGCGTGGTAAAAAGTGCCCAGTATCCTTTCACATCGCTTACGGTAATGTTTGTCAGGTTCAGTTTAAATACGAATGGAGGAGAATTGATAGGAGCAGGTGGGAATCTTATTGATACGGAGGATACGTGCGGAATACCTTCTGGCGTGCCAAATAAGTGGCGTGGTAAAAGGAGTTGATTTAACCTGTTTGGTAGCGAAAGAAAGTAAAAGTTTAGATGAAACAAAGTGATTTTAGTTTTCCAAGTATCAGAGTGCCCCACATGATTGTTCTTAACATTTTGGGTATACAATCCGCATAAACTTACGATGACAGAGAAAACATAGTCCAGCATTGTTGCGTATCCCAAATGCATTGTGGAGCATCCATTACAATATCGGTAAACTAAATAGTGAATATATTGAACACATACATATATATAATATATTGAATAGTTTAAAATGCAAATATCTATAATCTTGAACTGTTTGTGCTGAATTTGGTTAGTAAGCCATTTGTAAACCTTAAGTGCGACATGATTCTCAAAAATATCCATGTTTGGATGACCTAAATCGTCCTCTCTGAAATTCATGGTTAAAAGTATATTGTACTGCAAACTAGTTTTTCATTAGACAATTCCACCACCAGAAACTGGGTTTTGAAAGCTTGAATAATTAATTACAACGCTGAGCTTTTAGTTTTAGACAGGATCCTTCATGATGGACCTTTTGTGGAAATTAAAAAATAATAGAATGCCACGAATAAGGAGCAATGACTATGGTAATGTTTAAGTATTTGTGATGATCATGGTCAATCATGGTCTTTCATGCAATTTAGAGCCATGCGGTCATCAATCAGCATTTCTAAGTTATAGTCATTGCTACTTTCACACCATCTTTCAAGGAGAAAGCAAGAAAATGATTATAAAAAAAGTCTGCGTACAATATTATTTGTGGCAGCTAAAATGCTAAAAACCAAAATGATAACTATAATGGAATTATTATTGATTTTAAATTGATTTACTCAGTCCACAAGTCGCATAAAAAATTTAATTCGATTTGAATTTGTCATATTGAATGTTTCGTTTTATCAGTTACATCTGCCAATAATGAACAACTTATAAAAATATTTTACATCTGCGTAAAACACAATCGTGCATCTGTACAATATATTTTTATATTAAATGAGTTAAACACTTAGAGACGATAAGGGAAATTATTTATAAAAGCTTGGGTTGATTTCTGATCGCTGTAATATCCAAAATTCTGTCATTTTTAAACGCTGGAGTGATTGGGACCGGAGCGTAGTTATCTCCTGTAGACGGCAATGCTTGCTGTTTAGGTGCGGGTTGTTCAGGAGCCGAGCCCACTAAACCGTAGCGTTGTAAATACTGTTTGGTAGCGAAAGAAAGATTGCTTGAAGTCATTCCGTAAACAGTTGTGTCAGTCATGCCTCCATTCTTGTCTGAAAGAATCAAAATAATTTTTTTTACTAAAATTGCTCTAAAACAAGGGAAAATCTCGTGCGAACAAAATTAATAACCAAGCTCACTTGTTACGGCTTCGTATTGGTTGAGATCTGATGGTGAAATGTATTTGTGAGCAAGGTTTTCAACAAAGCCGCTATTAGAATTCAAGGATTCAGGTATAACAGGCACACAGTTCACAGTAGGGATGTAAATGGAATTGTAAACGTTTCTAAAAAGTAAAATAATAAAAATGAATATTTTAAAAGAAGCTTGTGAATATTGTACCTTACATTTTTAATTATCATTTAAGACTTATCATTGAGATTGAAGAATTAGAATTATCATTCAACAATGTCTTACTGTTGGATCATGTAGTTTTGCTGATGGTTCTTCGCTCGCTCGTTTGCGTTTTCTGCTGCAGGAGGCGTAGGACTGTCAAATCCAGCACCAATAGACTGAAGGTATCTTTTAGTCGCGTCGACGACATTGGTATGAGGTACACGAGGTAAATCTTGAGAAGTCGGCCTAGTAGGAGCTTGAGCTTGATTTTCTCGACGAAAAATGTTTTCTTTGTTCACGCCACTACCGCTACTTGAACTATTGGAATAACTCGCTGTGCTGGCTCGACTACAAGGGTGTCCTCCGGACATATCTACAGCCATTTTTGGTAAGAAAGTCTGAACAGTTTTTGTAGCGGAAGGAACATGCTCCTTATTGCACCCAGGACTGCCTCTAGTATCTTTTCCATCCAGCAATCGATCAACCGTGGTGAGTAAATTCTTATAGTGTGTAACGGTCGTCGGTGGGGGCGGGGCTTCCCATAAATCTTCGTCATCTGAAGATGAGCCATATGCACTAGCACTGGGTCCAATATTTGGACTGTCAGTGCGGCTAAGAATACATAAAAATATTCATAAGGATATGGCTTTTACAGATGCTGCTGCTAATGCGATTTACAGGGTCAATTATGAATGAATTAATCTTACCTGTCCCCATTTTCTTGAAAACTTTCATCGTTCAACTGAAAACAATCATTAGGTTTTATGGAGGCTTGTGAGTATATGCTTGGTCCTTGAACATCTTGAATTTCTAAGTGTTTTAGTAGGGTTGAAAAGTCTTCAATGTTTTTTTCTCCGAGGGAGGAAGAGGAAGGCACAGTCTTCTCAGCTTTTCTCACATCCTGTTTCTTCAATCGTTCCCCTCCGCCCAAAGTAGTAGGACTTTTCGAGCTTCCAGTTTTTCCACTTTCAGACTTTGATTTTACCGAAGAGGCGGAGCCTGATCGCTTCATTTCTTCAGGAATACTTCTTCCAGTTTTCTCCTTTTCAATCGCATGACTTAGTGTTTCTTTTAAAGTATTAGGAAATTTAGAAATGTAATCCAGAATTTTTTCTTGTGACCCTAAAACCGTAGCCATTTGTGAACTTAGCTTGTTCATTGTTTCTTGTTGTTGACTGATAAGCTTTAAAATGGAGGTTACGTCAGATTTAAGAATCCTAAAATCTTCGGTTTGTGATCTATTCATGCTTGAGTTAACATCTCGCTCGTTACGATCCTCGTCTAAGTCATCGGAAGCAACTGTCGCATCGTCGTTATCACGAGGAGCCTTGCTTGGCATAGATGGTGATAAGACTGATGTACCTTTTCCCGAGTCGTCTTTCGAACATGAATGGGATGCGTTTGGAGAATGGGACTGCGAGCTTTGATTGAGCGAAGGGGTAGGGAAATATTTTCCAAAGTTAGAATTTTGTGAAACATCGTTGCTGGGTACTGACTTGCGCTGGGATGGAACAGCTTCATTATTCGAAATACTATTCCCCATGTTATCCGGCAATGACTCCGTAGTCGAAACCATGCTAGTCGAAGCAGAATCCATAATTAGGGAAACATCTGACACCAGAGGTTGTGGCCGTTCCTGATTAATAATTAAAATAAACTCGCATTAGAAGAGGTCAGATGGAAATGTAGATGATTTGCAATTTCAAAGTCCTCCATCCATTAAATTAGAAATTACCATAACCAAGGGCGAAGGAGCCCTGAAGAACATTGGAGGTGCCCGGGGCCTGGGCACCTGACCGAGCTGTATTCCATACGCTTTCAAAACGTCATTATGATTGGATGCAGGGAAAGCCATCGCGAAATATCCAGTCGAGTCACTGATCTACAGTGACTATGTTTTTAATCAGACACTTCAACTCAAGATGCAACAGATCATTCGCAATCACTCAAGTCATAAGTCAATCAACAAACAAGAACTTCTTGTCGCTGTAATTGGTGATTCCAAACAGTGTCTTTTCAGCATACAGCATAAGAAGAGCCAGAGCCCAAGATCATCAAAAATGTAACTCCTTTATTTACAAAATGTTTACTTTCTCCTGAGCTCCACCGAGTTTAATTCCCGCAACATAACACGATCCCAAGACCGCCTTGGACATCACGATGAGACTAGTTCGCTCACTTGATGGTAAACAGGGAGCGAGCACATGAATGATCGCGAACAAAGACATATTTTTTCATTCAAGCCAGTTTCAGCCAATGGGAGATCTTTATTTTCCTGACGTCACGCTCACAGTTGTTGCATGTTGCATTCATATTTATGTTCATGTACCATCCCATCTCATCTCTGATCTCCAAAACATTACAGACTAATGGACTATGGACTGACATGAAGGCGGACGGACTATCACTGCATGAAAGATATAACATGGCTGTGGTGGTGGGAAGTTATCTTATTGTGGTCACATCATCCCATATCGTAGTATATTTTGTTTTACAGCGTTATATAGTGCCTGTGAGTCACTCTTTTTTTGCAAAATTTAGCGTGTGTAATATAACGAATGAATTTTTATCCCATCCCCTTACATGCCCCATTTTTGTGGTTAAAAAATTCCATTCCTTGGTAAAAAGAATAAGAAAAACACGACAAGATAACGTATTATAAATAGTTATCATTTCTATTGCGAACGCGAACCTTGGCTATTAGGTAAGTGCGCCCTCGTGTGTCTAAAAGTATCTTATTTAATTCATCATCAGCGGACATGAGTATAGTTGATCAACAATACTTTATAATTGTTTTAAATAATTCTTTTAACTTCCTTTATTCATAATATTGCATTCGCAGTTCTTGTTGACGATAACGAACTGTGTCTTCTTCTGTCTTTCGTGGTATTTGTGGAGGAGATTAGTTAGGTGAGTATCTATCTAGTAAATAATAATGAAATGGTTAAAAAATATTGAAGGAAATGGATATTTTGCATGTGCATGATGATGATAGTCAAATAAAATATGTTCACAACACTGTCATTGGAGGTGGTGTACGTGAACAGTATTCGTAAAGAAAGATAAGATATAGTAAACTATTTAATGTATAAAAGCATTACTTGGCATAAAAGAAGGGAACTTCGTGCTTCACGTAGGAGGAATCAGGGGACATATGGGAGGAAATTAGTATTATTGGCTAGTGTGTAGTACATTGCGTAAGCACAATGTTTTCCTGATGTTGTAAAAGTTGTCGCAACAAGAAATGTGGGTTGTGATTGTGAATTGAAAATACTAAAGTTTAAAGCATTTTGAAAAGGGAAAGTAAGCGTGTAATAAATATAGTCTAAGCATCGTTAAGTTTTTTTGTTTTACTTTTTATATTTAAACTGACGCTTAATTTAATTTTGACTTTGCAGGTGAAAACTTTTCCGTAAAAAGTTTTGCTCTGCCCTAACAAGACGGTCAGTTAGTCATTATAATTTAGTCGCCACGCGAAGAGTAACACCGCATTTTCTGTGGTTACTGTGACCGTGGCCCCTCAGTCGGTCATCATGACTCCATCCGGGGAGTCATCTTCGCCATCAGCGACATTGTTGATTTCAACAAGTTCTACTGATGACGGGAAAAATTCACCAAGTGCAAGTGTGGAAGTTAGGGACACGCGTAAGGAAGACGTGGCGGAGAAGATGAGGCAAAAAATGAGCGAGGCTGAAGTAAAGCGGAAGAAAAAGACGCCCACGTCGAGTAGACTTTCTTCTAACAAGATAAAGAAGATGCCAGCTCCAGCTGCCAAGCCCGTTAAAAAGGAAGAATCTACTTCAGAATCCGATTCGGACGATATGGAGGCGTCTTTTGAAAATTACTCAGAACTTTGTGAGAGAGTTGCCAAAACTATGTATTATTCGAATCCTCGTCAACGATGCACACCACGTCCTTCGTTACCTTTGACAAGTACAATATTTTTCTGTATTAAAAACTATGAAAGTTCTATATGGCATTCATTTTAGTTCACGATGATATGGTTTTTATTGATTTCAGTCTTGGCTGTCGACACCTTTTCAAAGTATGCCCGGAAGGACACTCTTGAATTTCTGGATATTGACATGGCTGCGGAAATCGGTAGGAATGCCTGCGTTTCTCCAACGGCATTGGTTTTTGCAATGGTGTACCTGGAACGACTTTCTGCTAACAACCCCGGATATCTGAAAACTATCAAACCATCGGAATTGTTTGTCGTTTCTTTAGTAAGTTTGAGTATATGAATATGAATATACTGAATATCACTATTTTTTTCTTTTCATATTAAAACAACAGTAAGATCATATTAAATTTCTTTTCCAGCTTGTGGCAAGCAAATTCGTTCAAGACGACGGGGAAGACTTGGGAATTTTCAATGACGAATGGGCAACTTCGGCTAACATGGAACTGAAAAAACTGAACAAACTAGAATTGGAATTCCTCACTGCATTGGTAAATTTTTCTAAGCATAAATTTTAAAAGTCGTAATGGACGTAATATATTAAAAGTTTGCTCTCTTCTGAATTTTTGAATCTTTATTTTTTTCTTAAAGGACTGGCGAGTAAATGTTGGAAGCAACGAATACGACCGAGCTTTAAAAGTGATCGAAGAAAAGATTGCGGCGAGTGAAGGCTTGAAACGAGGTTGGTACACTTACACGGAATTGACATCATTGACGAATTCTGTTCTTGGATGGGATGCAGTTGTTCCTGTAATGTACGAGCGTATTCTGGAGGTAATTTTTTTTTACAAAATTGAAATAGAATTGCATTACATTAGGGATTTATGTTCAACTCTATATCAACAATTAACACTTCATCTGCGTTCTTTCTTGAGCTTTTGCTCGAATACTGAAAATATATTTATTTTTTATTTTTATTGAAGGTTGTGTCAGCTATTAGTATGATCTACACTACTTTCTTCGCAACATTGATTTCCTCCTCTGTCTTGGCTCCCTACTTGCTCTCTCTGTCCAAGTTGATTCTCTTGTCCGGCGGCACTGATTCCCTTTTGGCGTCGTCCCCGCTCGTATCATGTTTACAAGATCTGTCTCTGCATAACGGAACAATTACGGCGTCCTCAGCCGGAACTACACTTCCAACATCTTCCTTAGGCAATCCTCTGCAATCGTTGGAAGACCAGGAAAATGGCACAGCCGACAATTCCATAGAAAATACTCAAGCTTGGAAGCAGCAGCTAAGTAACGTGCTAAACCGACATCGACGATTTTACGAAACGGCGAATGAAAATTACGGATATAGCTTCAAATGTGATCACAATTGTAACCAATATTCTTCCGAAGAACCATTGGCTAACGTACAAAAGGTTTTGGAAAATGTCTTGCAATCCAGTAGCATCTTCAATTACAAAAATGCTCCTCTAAATGACATCATTTTTGGTAAATCCTCTCATCAACCTTGTGTCAATAATCGAAGATGTATCAGGCCTCCCGTACCGAGAAACATCTTTGGATCGAAATTGATAAAAGTGTAAAGCATTCTTTCCATTTTACATAAGTACAATGTCAAACATTTATTACGAAAATTCATGTGTAAAATGATGCTTCCAATATTCAACTTCATAGATCTACCTGGCTTTCCAAAATTCCAAATTCTTATTTTCAATCTATGCAAGCAAGGTATAGTATTTGAATTGAGGATTATATATTATTGCAATTTAATGATCTTTAACTTTGTGGCACGCAATTATTTTCTTCCTTGCTGACGCGGAAAATCTAATTGTCGAATTTGACCTAAATTGATCTTGATTGATGATGTATTCCAATGTTGTCATTGTCGTACCAAATTATCCAATGCAATTCATTCTAACTAATACAAAAAACATGCAGTGCCACATTATTTAATTATGTTGATTGATTCATTTGTTTTTTATATAAGACGCTTAGAATATTATGGTTTTGGTTCTATTGTTTTCATTCCAAACTAAATTTTGAGCGTTAATAATACTAGATGTAGTAGAAGTGTGTTCTTATTAAGAAAGCGTCTGTCGGCTTGTTGCATGTATGCTTTAGTACTTACTAGTATGTATTTGTTGAACGGTGACTTACTAATTAGTGACTTATTATTGATTAATGTGTTAAATTTGACTGCGATCTTCATATTTGACCAGTTACAAATAAACTAACATATCGTTGATTCTCTAAAGATATGGTTGTTTAAACAACTTTATTTCATCATATTTCCCTCTTTCTTTAAAAATGTTCCATAGTTCTATTCCATATTTTACATGAAGGAATTATATAGTCAAATTTTTCCATGCATGCAAATCATTTTATCGAAGAATAATAAAAAACAAAAACTCGAAATGTTTTAAAGAGAAGAAGGAATTCGACATGTAGATCAGCAAGAGAGCAAATATTTTCTACCTGCAGAGAGTGCTGGATCTTTTAGAAACGACACGGGACGGTCGAAATAACGATAATAATTTACATAACAATTTACAGGAAGGACAAGATATTTGAGGTTGTGAAATGAATACAGATAATGAATTGTATAATCACAGAGCAAAATACAAAAGAAATATAACAAGAGAACCGTAGACAAAACCAAAAGCCTATGCATGCGTACGTAAAGCTAAGAATATTTACTTTTTGTGATGTCCTTCCACTGGGTCAAACACACGATAAGGGTAGACGTCATCTCCTCCATATCCATATAATAGTGACCCTCGTCCTTCACGGTCGTAAACTGGATATCGGTGTGCGGGCCTAGAAAGCATTAATTACAATGGGAGATGACATAAATATTAGCTTTCTATGAGTGTCGATCAAACTTACCGTTGGAAATATCTGCATTTGAATCCATGAATTCATAGTCATGATATTATGATTCGACCGAGGAGGTTGTTGTGAAAGGCACAATCCAGTCCAGTACAATCCAGGGTAAATTGTTAACCAGAAAAGCAACAATGTAAGTAAACAGAGAAATTAGTCCTAAAGTCATTGACAATTTAAACTATGAGATTTAGGAATGTATTTTTTCTTACGGATATGGGAATGCTACACCAACGCCAAGTACACGCTCGAAACCGGTATCAGTATTGGGTAGGCTCAAGTGGTACGCGTCGGTTCCTGCTGAAACAGGCTGCGTTGACAATGGCACCACAAGAAGGCTGAGCAACAAAACTGCATGCGTTTTCGGACCAATCTTAAGGAAAATCAGTCAACTTTTAGTATGGATTCCAGATTCCATACTATGGAATAATGGAATAATATTCTTTTAGTATAGTCTCATTTTACCCCAAGTAGGGATATTATAGAGAGCTCCGAAAATGCAAGTACCTGACAGTAGCTCCTTCCTGTCTGATTAGCTCTTCTGTGAGAATTCAAGCAATCCATTTTCGTTAAGGTTTTTTTTAGTAAAACTTAACAAAAGAACAATCTTTATGTCTGTGCGAAATTAGCAGATTTTAAAAAACGTAGCAATTTTAACGGTTGAAATGCAAAACAAAAAATCGCTTTAAAACTTAACAAACTGACGATTAAAACCCGCATAAATATTGAATTCTGTGTGTCAGGATGGTGTCTTCGATTTACTGATACAGCAAGTCAGACTGGTTTTAAAAAATATTTTTGAAGAACTGTGTACCGAAGTAGTGTACAACTGGCGTGGTCGCCGAAAAGAACCAACACATCCGCATCCGTTCACTGATGAAGCTAAACTGCGGATGACACGGACGATTGAGATAGTGGACTCGTGAAGGATAGTGGACCACTCTCCAACGAGGAAGCCTATATTTCATTGATGATCATCATGATCAACAAAACATAGGGAAGCAGTTCTTAAGCGTACTTATTTGAATATCCTGGCCTTTTGTCAACTTAAAGGGAGATATCAACTTCGAGTTCGAGGTATTTCTTCATTAAAAATGCATATTTAAAGCCCTATGAATGGCCACACACAAAATCCTAACATTCAAATGTAAGTTAGCCTTATCTACTGTCGCACTTAAATTGAACAAATGATGGTGTGGTATTCGATGTCGGCAATGTATGCAGCATTAATTTCTTTTGATAACTGAATGATAAAAGGAAAGTATGTACTCAAGTCGTTTGCATGTGGGGACATAAAGTATGAGTGTGGCCGTGTGGCTTTAAAAACGTTTTCACATTTTATTCTTCTGAGGCACAATACTGCATTGCCAGCAGTCGAAGGGAGGTTGAAACCACACACACAAAATCAGATAAGATTTCGAATAAGACCTAACTAAAGCATTGATTTCTAAGAATAGCAATTTTTGTATGGGACGAGATGATATATTATCTTCTATGATTCCCGAGTGTATACTTTTGATTCTCAGGAAAGTCTCCGTCTAAAAGAAGCCATAATTAATCATTATTATTATCATCGCATATCATAAACGTCTATTCAATTCATGCAGTTTATAAATACGCAATGTAATTTTGCTACAATAAATTGGTAGGTTGAAAGAGGTAAGAGAGGAAACAGTATTTTTTGTTTACGGATATATCATCATCACATTTACAATATGCAACGAAAGCAACGAATGCATATATATAATGAACAAGGGTAAAACCCACACCTTTGTGCCATTTTGTTGATATATTTGTCAATATATTTTGCGCATAAGCATTTTTTCATACATACATAAATAAGCATCATGGCAAAGCCTACAAAGATTCAAGGGACAAGTCCCAAGGGTCGAAATTTACCTGAGCCAGTCATATTATGCATCTTTAGCATATTATTCGATTAACCGAAAATGGAAAGATGAGTGGAGAACTCTAAACACATGCATTTGATTGCGAACTAAAGTTGTCCAAAATTAACACTGAAACCTTTCTGGAATTTATATTGCGATGGAAATCCATGTTTGGGACCGCTTTATTATATAGGTATAGGTAGGTATAGTTTGCGATTGATATTATGATTGTCATGGTTTTCTTTAATTTTTTCATTTCAGTTTCCCCTTCATGTCCCTTCCTTCGGTGTCGTAAAACTCGTCTGTGCGCTCTGCTACCTAGCCTTATCGGTCCTAAAGTGTATCGAAAGGACACTGGATTGTATGGTGACGCACCTGCACCTTTGTCTTTGTTCTAACTAGCAATAACCAATGCAATGCATGTGTGATGCGAAATTGCCAAGTGAAGAAGTGATTCATGCAAAGAGTGTACGTTTGTGAGTAATCTGCATCTGCTGCTGCTCTATTATCGTTCTCCCTCTCGTTTTCATTTTTCATCAAAAAGTCTCAGCGAGCACAATAAATGAATCCTCACAACTTCAGCTGATCCATAAATATTGACAAAGTCATAGAAGTCGGGAATAGTAGTTTGCCAATTAATTTATCATTAGAACTTCCTCCACTCCTGACCTTGCTTTTCAAAACGAGCAAACTATAGATTAGTTCATAAAATAACTGTGTTTTAACCAACTTTAGTGGTAGTGTGGATGTTGAGAAGATATTGTGTTTCTGCATCTTCAACTACAATACTATGATATGATAATATGAAGTTTCCTTGCTTCCCAATAACAATATAATTATCATTCCTTACTAACCATTTTTATATGTGTAGTGACAGTTTATGGAGGGATAGTTTAACCCTTGAATAGTTGGTGCCTGGGTGGCCTTGATTTGATTTAAAGAGTTTTCAAAATGTTTGGTTTTGGGAATAAACGTAAGAGTTCAGAACCTACAAAACCTGATAGGCCCAGGAGAAGTGGCGAAGGAAGAGATAGAAGATCACACAATGCGGCTCAGGTAATCCTATTCTATTTATGAACTAAATTCTTATGCGTTCATTATTCATTATTTTACATTGCTTTCACATAAATGGGATTTCTTCCTTTAGGATTTGAAGAAGAGCTTGATTGATTGATAATTAATAAATTGTTTTCTTTTCCTTAAAATATAGCTTGGCTTTCTCACTGGCATGGGGGATGACGGCGACATCGATAATTTGATGGGGAACATGGATGTCGGAGATGATGACTTGGAGGAGGAATTAGCTATGCTGCTGGATGGAAATCAGCCTGCCCCTAGACGGCCAAAAACCTCCCCAGCAAAGAGACCAGTCAGTCACAATGTGCCATCGGCTGGAAAAAAGGCTGCTAAAAATATTGCGGATGACGACGACGATGATGATGACGACGTAGATCTAGACGATCCAGAATTAGAGGTTAACCTGTAATCACTCTTTGTAAAAATTCTAGAATGATACAGTGTTAAAAAATTAAAAGTTAAGAAATCTGCCCTCAACTTGCCTATTTGTTATTATTCCTTTTAGGAAGAACTTGGGGAGATCTTGGGTGTTTCTTCCGGACCAAAAAAGAACTTAGGAAGTCTTATAACTGCTGACAATGATGAAGACGAAGATTCAGAAGCGGCTCCTCCACCAGCAATAACTGGAGAAGAACTTGTAAAACTTCTTCAAGAACGGTTAGATCTTTACGAGAAAGCAATTGCAGCTGCTAACTCTGTTGGAGACTCTGCTAAATCTAGAAGGTAACGAATACGTAATTGCTCTTTAATCGATCATATATCTTGGAGGAAACATTTGGGTTAACTTTATGCTGTATATATGTATGAAACTTGACTATTTGATAGATTCACAAGAGGTCTCAAAACTTTGAAAGAATTAATCCCGAAAGCAAAGACCGGGAGAGTGATAGCAGAGTCAGATATTCCTCCTGCCGTAGCGATAGGCGTCATCAAGAAAGAAAGTAGTCAGCCTCAGCCTGCTCCTATGGATTCGTCCAGCTCTAGTCAGCCTGTGCCACCAGTACCTCCGCGTCCTTCACGTCCTCCTGCAATCAGTGTGGATGCAACGATAGAAAATGACTTTCCCAGCTCTGCCTTACCAGAACCATTAATCCCTATTCCTGCAGCAGTCCCTCCCGTTCAGCCCGAACCTAGCAATTTTGTAGAACAGACTCCCCCAACGGATATAGTGGTGAAGCCAGAAGCAAAAATGGTAGCAGTTGATCCGGCAGTAGAGGAAAGGCTCAAAGAGTATAAGCTTGCCGCTGTTTCCTTAAAACGACAAGGCGATGTTCAAGGGGCCTTGAAATATTTGAAACTTTCAAAAGCTTTAGAAGGAGCCTTAAAATCAGGAGAACCTGTAGATTTAAGCAGCTATCCTGCAATCGAAAATTCAACGCTTGTTGGAAGCAGTAGCCAGGAGCCTGCTCGCGTACAGGAGCAACCTATGCAGCAGCCTGCTGCACCAGCTTCAGATACCCAGCCTTCAGATACCGCTAGTTCAAGTGCAGCACCGGCTCAGCCTCCTCCCGGAGATGATATATTTGGCGCGCCACCACCACCATCAACGGTAGCAGAAGCACTAGAGCAACGATTGCAGAAGTATAAGTCGGAAGTTGAGAAAGCAAATGCTGCCTCTAATTCAAGCAAAGCGAGACGAATGGGGCGAATAGTAAAGCAGTACGAAGAAGCAATTGTGCTTTATAAGAAGGGAAAGCCAGTGCCATTTGATGAACTTCCAACTCCACCTGGTTTTGCCCCTATTCCAGTCGGTCCAGCGGCAGTTCAGAGCCCGCCAGTACCCCAGCCCAAGCCGCAACCTCCACTGCCCTCCGCATCAGTTGACCCAGAAAGTAGCGCTAGCCCTGAAAAGAAGTCTAAAGAAGACTCACCTGGACAAAGTGCTGCTGGCTCCAGTAAAACCGGCCACTCTCCTTCAGTTCCTTCCGGAAGCATATCGAGAGGCGGGAAACCAACCACCAAATTAACACTTCAGGAGAAACAACTTCAAACTATTACCTTGCGACAGAAGCAGTTTAGAGAAGCAGCGTTAAATGCAAAGAAACGTGGTGACGTTAACCAAGCCAGAGAATTTTTAAGAGTGGCGAAAGGATTCGATAAGTTAATTCAAGTTGCACAAGCAGGACTTCCTGTGGATATGGCCACGGTATTAGTTTTCTTAAATTCTTTGCTTTGTTTTTGTTACTATTTCGCTATGCTCATAACAGAAACAGAAGGATAATTTTTGTGTTTTTGTCAACTACAGCTTCCTGCACCACCCGAGGCTGTTGCTCAACTTGAGTTAGAAGACGCAGACAACTTTGAAGTAGTCAGTGCGTCCGATTGCATAATGCCCTCGGGTAATTTAGCTGAAGTATTTACGAAACTTGAAGACGATCTAAAGCAACAGCTTAAGGTTTGAATATAAATGAAGTGAATATATAAATGAATAAATAATATTATAATAAATATGTGAATATTCACTTTTGGTGTTTCACGGTACTGGTTAGTAAGTATTTTTGCTTCGTTTACAGATGTGCATGAGGACAAGGGATCATTTCAAAAATATTGGTGACATTGCTTCAGCCAATAGATTCGAATCTATGGCGCTGGAGTCAAAGAAAGATTTAGATGCCCTTCGACTTGCAGTGAAAAGAGGTGGTGAACTTCCGAAGTATCATTACGAAAATAGAATATTTAGTATCACGGAGTAAGATGAGCAAATAATTCTGTTATGATTTTAAATTGTCATGCATGGCCCCCACTGTCCCTTGTATAATTCACATTTTACTGTTAATTTCCAGGTGTAATACTGATATTGGAGATGACGAAATAGAAATCAGTATTCTGCGTGGAATTAATTACAAAGTTGCCAATCCATCCGATGTAGATACATACGTAAAAATTGAGCTTCCTTATCCATCCGTGAGTAAATTTCAGTATTTGCTTGAATGTTTGCTTTTTTGACACTATTAAAAAATTATTTTATTTCCTATTTATATCTAGGCGGAAGAAATGCAAACAAATAAAACAAATGTTGTGAAAGACACTAATAATCCTGATTACAATGCAACCTATAAGATGAGCATAAATAGGACCGCCCGTAATTTTCAAAGGTTTGTTCACCGGCATGGATTTAAATGCGAAGTTTGGTCTAAAGGGTAAGTTAGAATCAATTTTTTAAGTTTTTGTTTAAGTGTTTGAATAATCGCTTTAGAAATCTAATGCGCACTACTTTTCTTGCTACTACTACTACCTCATTTCTATCTCGCTTTATTTTTCTGAGTATAAATCTCTTTGGAGTGATTGTTAAAATTTTACCATTTTAGTGGGCTCAACATTGAAATCGTTTTAAAATACGAGTATGGTTGTGGTTTGGTTTTGGAATACGGACATGTAGTGTGCATTGTTTCTGATGCGTTTATTATGTAGAAGTTTGTGCAGTGGATTCTTTTGTGCATGTCACAGTGGATTCCTTCGCGGTAGTACTTTAATCGGAACAGCGTCGGTGAAACTTCTACCTCTGGAGACAAAGTGTACCTTACATGATGCATTCGATGTACGCTAATCAAACATAATTTTATTGTTTAGCTGCAAGGAAACGTTAAAGTGAAAAATTCTAAATTCTTTATTAAACGTTTATAGATTCTGGATGGAAGGAAGGTGGTTGGCAAGCTTGAAGTCAGAGTGAAAGTTCGAGAGCCGGTTTTAACGAAACAAATTACCCAGAAAAAAGAGAAATGGCTATCTATCGACCGTGCCTGAAAAAAACATTTTTGATTTCCTAAGACATCACATGATGGCCTTAACTTTTCAGTTCTGTTTCCTGGACCTTTATGCAAAAGCAACATGATTTACTATTTGTGATATTCAACTAGGTTAACATTAGCAGAATTTTGTCGAAGGTGTGATATAGTGAAAGGACCTTATGCTATACAATGAGTTTTGAAATGGAAAATAAATGCCAATTCTCGGCGTTAATAGACAATCAACCATAAACAACAGTCACAATATTATCATATCATCATTAAACTTCATTACAACTCATAAAGTAAATCATTTGAAAAACTTCACAATAATAATATGTTGTACGCTTTGAATGGAAAAAGGAGCATACCTTATATCACGGTAACATTACAGTTAGTCACGTAATTATTTTGAATATCAGCAGAATTTAGAATAAACTTTTTCTTATATTCAGCCATTGCTCAAATTCGATCTAATTCGTTTTAATAAAAAATCAATCCCTCCATCAGCAACTTTTGTTTGGCTTTCAGTTATGTTCGTGCAAGGTTTTTGGAGAAGTAAAAGTGGATTTAGGTAAGAATTTTCTTCCGTCGTTACATATTAAATGTGTGGGTTCATTACAAAATATTGTTTTTAATGAATTATAAATAGTTTTATTTTCAACAACAAAAAACGATAGAATTTATTGTTTCCGTCAATATAGATTCTTATATTAATTACGTTTGTATGTATGCATGTGTGTGTCTGTATAAATACTTAAAGTTACTGGTGTCCCAAATATTGCCATTGCGAGAAGTTGCCCGAATCTGTATGCACTACCGAATTAAGTATAATTACTCCCTATGTACAACCATATCCTAACTATCCATGTACCTTATTTACGTGTGTGGTCAACTGTGTTTAAATCGCGAAGTGTAAGCCCATCATAACATGTTTTATCTTTCCATTTCGTAGGACAAAAATTCAGCAAAAAGTCTTATTTCTGCTCCGAACGAACCCTACATTTCAGAAAAACGATTTCTTCCTTTCCATAAAAATATCGTTAGATTTTCTTACAATGGTAATTCTATAAGTCTTCAAAATATTTGTAAAAATCGGGAAACAACCCAGCAAAGAGTAATTTATCTATCATAAAAAGTGTGTTTTTCATGACAGTTAATTAAAAATGGTGGGTTTAGTTCTGAGAAAGTACTGTACTCCAGCACTTTCATTCTTGTATAGTAGCACCAAAAGACATGAACATTATGTATTTGCAAAAATGGAGCGATTCTTGAAACCCTTAAAAGTATTACTTTCCCCCTCTCCTCATCATTAGCTTTTGTTCTTTTACATTGCATTGCGGAAATATAAGTAAAAATTACATATAATTAAGTATCTTAACCTAATGTAGAAAGATATTATGGCAAAAAATTACAATCGAAAAATGCTATCATAATAGTCTTTGATTAAAATATATAGCGTTTTAAAAAGAAATTCTTTGACTAGGATATCCCAAGATTTTTCCTTGATCCATCTCCAGCAAAAGAAAATCGAACAAGTGAACTTTTCAATTTCTTATTCTCACACACGAGCTATTTTTCTCTATTTCATGCATTTCACTAAGCTGTATCGTCTACTTTTCTCATATTCGTGACTCTATATCGTCATTCATCATTATCTTTACGTAGTTCTGACGTGCCATGCTGAATCCAAAATGCCTCTGGTAATTACGGAAAAAGTCTTTATCTTTAGTAATCTATTGAAAAAGAGAAGAAAACCTGACAGAGCGAATGGAATATTTTTTGCTGCAAAACCTGATAGCACACACAGCGCGTAGCGCAGCCTGTGTATAAATTTGGGTCTTTGAAACTTAAAAAAGATGGTGAACATCTTTTTTTCGAAACCAATCATTGTACTTAAAAGTACTTAACTTAGATGCATATATTTTTTAGAGATATTACAATAGTAAATTGTAAAATGATTTGCATACATAAATATGATTAAATTAAGGTAGTAGCTGGCGGCTTAAAATAATACATACAGTTTATATATATTATGGCTTTTGAACTGAATGTAAAACGGTAAGCCTATTACTGACCAATGATTTGTAGCGCTGCAAAACTATTCAAGAAGCAAATATTATTTCGAAAGCTTATTATTACTAAAACATATTAGACAGTCAAATGTGTTTGTCTTTCTTGTAAAGAAAAAATTAATTTGAAATTCTATTTGCGCTATAATTATGAAATGTACGTTTACCGAAAATTAGTAGTTTAAAAATTACTTAAAATAGCAGATGTTTCATATCAAAATCCAACTTTTAGGTGTCCATGTTTCCGCGTGTAGAAATGGAGCTGAAAAACATGTTGAGACAAAGTTCATAAAAAAAACTTTCCTCGTTTTTCGTTCTGTAGTCCTTTCACTCATGGATTTTTGGAACGTATTTAGGAGGATTAAGATTTTTTGCAATGTTAAGAAAAGCTGTGGCGCATCCAGAATCCAGATAAATGCATTTTTTGCCAAGATTTAGCAATGAATGTGAGCTGTTTGGAGATGAGGAACAGCAATTGGAGAATGCTGTTGATGATGATGAGGTAGGAAGAAAGGAAACGCTGGAGCAATGTGGGTTTCACTGCAAAACAAAGAAATAAAAAAAAAGTTTCCATTATTATTATTGCTCTGAAAATTTATAAATTAAAATATGAATATTGATGAAGGGTAGAAGTTAGCAAATTATGATTGACTTACCGAACCATGGGTTTCTTTTGTTCTTTCAAGTGTCTCTTGTTGTGTTTAGCCAAGTGATCGGAACGCAAGAAGCGACGACCACAAGTGGTGCATTGGAATCGCTTTTCGCCAGTATGGGTTCTACGGTGGCGACTCAGCTCGTCGGAACGGCTGAATTTACGACCGCAATTTTCCCAAGTACAAGCGAAAGGTTTCTCACCTATTTTTTTCAAATAAAAATTAAGTATGATTGCTCAGTTGTTGTTTTCCTGCAAATGCATTCATTGCCAGTAAACAAAATAAATGTAATGATGCACCCGCTTACCAGTATGAGTTCGTTCATGAGCTTTTAAATGAGAAGACTTATAATAAGTTTTTCCACATCCTTCTCGGGTACATTCGTATGTACGCCGACGCTCTGGATTCTGAGCCTTGGCGTTGGTTGTGGTGGAAGCGCTTGAAGGTGACGCTACTCCACCATTAGCCAATCCAATTGCAGGTCCAGGAAGAATGAAAGGATTAAGCATGTATGTAGGCTGTTGGCCGTCTTGGCCGGGCTTAAGCACAGTTGTCTGCATGTAAATTATAGGACCACCGGGATTTTGTTGACCCACTGGGATGAGTGTCATGATAGGCATCATTTTCGGGGCAATGGCAACGGGACGAATACTTTGGTTCTGACTTTGACCTGAGGAAATGAAAGTGTATGGCATGTTTTTAGTACACTATCAACTCTAAAGGCCTGAAAAAAGGAATAAAGAATTAGTGAGATGCTTACTATTTGCACTGCTGTGGAGATTCGGAGTTTCCGAAACCAATACTGGGGCGCGAGTGGTGTTGGCGATGCGTGTGCTCGAGTGAAGATGTTGAGCATCGCCACTCAGAGCCATCGCGCCCCCCGTCATAGGAATATTCTTGTCCCGATGTCCGCTAGTCATTTCCGACCCATCCGTTTTACGACTCGGAGGTTCCTCCGGTTTGGGAAAGTCCTTCGGTGGAATCATGTCGAAGAACCGATATTCGTTGTCAGGGGGAGCCCCTGCACCGAGTTTTGGTTGCTCTCCCACGAACTTTGCCGGCTCAAAAGTTCCGTCGCTATGAGCTTTCATGATGACGGAGACCCGGGCCGGGGGCTGGGATTTTGGAGCTTCCTCTCGCTGTTCCTTGTTGACCTGGATACGATCTCTGGAGACGACCAAATCCATTGGCACTGCGGAAGCTGCTCCATCGCGCTCCTTTTCCTCATCCGATTCAGCATCAGACGTTTGAGGTGTAAGAGGCGCTTCAGGTACATTGATTCTACCCTTTCCATAGTAAAGT